>JAKTTS010000040.1:0-55019 GCA_030560485.1 Ascoidea tarda (nom. inval.) | reverse complement strand
ACAGTTAAAACACTGTCACAGGTTTAGTTTAAAATTGGTATTTAAACCACTGGGTGCTTCATCTCAGCTTTAGAAAAAACAAATGTTTCCTAGGTTTGTAAGCGGATGATCTCATCATTGCTAGCTGTTGTGACATTAAAATTAATACTGTCAAGGTGGTTTTAAGTTTTCAATTCAAGATGACAATTCCCCCACCAATTATTGTAAAGTTTCTTGTACATAATATTGCCCAATCTAGCAATGGTATTACTGGTTTGATGAACAAATAATTTAACCAACTGATGATAAATTTTAAAATGAATGAATCGCATCAATACCCAACTGCAATTATAGTTAATTTTTTTAAGCTGATGGCATATGCAGACCCAAAAGAACCATCTGAAGATGACGCATGTATTTATTGATCTATTATTAATATCTTCTTGTTTCTTAACAATTTTTTGTGCTACAATATTGCATTTCCTGCTGGATTGTTGAGTCGTTATTTTTAAGAGACAGCTGAGGTCTATTTAAGCTTTGCCAAAATAGTGTTTAGGTGTTTGAAACCTAAAGACATGTCCATCTTACATCAGAAAACAGCCACTGGCCATTATGTTCGTTTCAAAGACAGTGATTGGGCCGGTGATAGGGCTGAAAGAAAATTTGTTGGTAGAACTATGTTCTTTATCAACAATTTGCTTGTTACATAGAGCTTCAAAAATCAGATGTCTGTGTCATTACTGAACTATAAGACAGAATACATTGCTCTTACCGAAGCAACTGAAGAAGTGGGTTTCATTATTCAGGTGAAACATGATAATAATCTCTTCACTGACACGCCAAATTTTTATTGTAAAAACAAGTCCGCTGTCTGAACAGCAAAACATCCTAAAAAATATTAAAATTTCTTCAAAAATTTCAACCCATTAGCACTTTATTAAAGCCCATTTTGGTTATCCTATTAAAAAAGCAAGAGTTGATATTGCTGTCAACTTAGATGACATATTCACAAAGTCTTTTCCTACTTTGAAGTACTCAAAATTGTTGAAATTATATCATATGTGAGTAGTGCATAAAACAAAAATTGTTACTTCATTTGTGTTTTTATCCATTGTTTTGACATAATTTTTGTCTTTCACCACATGTTTTGTTTCTTTCAATTTTCATTATTTTGATTCATTTATAGTTGTTAATTTCAATATGTTTTTGCAGCTAATGTGGGAAAGTTTATCCAGGCCGATAATTTACATGATTATCTGTGACTCTTGGTTTTGAAAAGCAAGTCGCCGATATTATGCTGAATAATTCATACGGTCAAAGGTTACATAAGGATGTTGAGACGTGAATCACCATCATGAACTTTGAGACACACTACTTTACGTGGGTAGAACCCGTGATGAGAATACACGTTGTCTACTAATCTACGATTTATATATTTAGCGCCTCCTGTTTCAATTTTATTGTTTATATCTTCACCTTTTTTTTAACGTATTAACTATAATCATGCCATCACTATTTTATTTGTACTTATTCTATTCATTGTGAAATATTCCCAGCAGTACTCCTCGCCAGTGACTATTTTTCATGCACACCATCAATATTGAAAATTAAAAAAAAGAATTTAATCGCTATCATTTTATGTGAGAACAATATTTTGTTGCAATTGACGTATGAAGAATTTAATTAGATAATGACGGAGCTGAACTTCTAATTATGTTTGGTAAAGAACTAATTATTTCAAAGCCGTGCAAATTGTCTTTAATAGTTATTGAGAAATTGAGCATGAATTTATTTGTTGTTTTAATAAAAGATTTCCGAACCAATTTTTGGACTTTATCAGGATTTCTTTTATTTTTATATCTATTAGTTTTGACTCCCAATGACAGCATTTCGAGTTGACCACTTTTATTAAGAGAAAACCAAAAATATAGAAATTCACGCAGAGCCACATAAGCAATATAGCCTTTTATAATGCTAATGCAAAAATTTTTATGGCCAAACTGACACCTGAAATAAATTTGGGTGATGCAATGATTAAACAACGGTTGGCCAGTATTTTAAATTTTATATAATTAGAGCTTCCCTTCATTTTTATTTTCTTTTTATATTTCCCAAAAAATTTTGTAATTTGCTGAAGAACTATAATATATTCAATTATTAGTATTGATACTTAGTAAAACTCATCAGTACAATAAATCTAAAACACTAGCGACGATATTATTAACTCATGATTTTTATAATGTTCAAAAAAACCATTTAAAAAGAGATATTAGAACTGACTAAATTTGTGACTATTATATCATTTTTGGCAGACTTTAGTAAATATTTTTCATTGTAAATAACTAGCGCCTTCTGACCCTTTTTTTTTCGTTTATATCGACATTTTTTATAAGAAGATATTTGGTGACTGTCTTTTCATTTATATAAATTTTATTATCCACATTAATTTTCAACTGTCATCACCAGGTGAAGAACCAAATTACAAGTGTTGGCTAGAATACATCAATGAAATTTCGCAATGTTTCCAAATCTATTGTTGGTGATTCAGTAATGAAATTTAAGGGTAGCAACAATTGTGCGGTAAAACAATAGTACATCAAAATCCTTTTTTGTTATTAGGACAACAGCAAAAATGCGAGTTTTAGGACTGGGACAGATTTTATGTGACATACGTTGGCCACTAAATATTTTTTTTAAGCTGTTTTAAAAAAATCAAATACAGCGCCTGTCATGATCGTAAGTTATTTGCTTGAAAAACAACGCAATATAATAATATTGGTGATGGGGCAGGTATTCTGACCGCTCGTGACCCTGCCAGTCGTGATCTGAGTAAGTCAATAAATTGAAAAGAAATAAATGAAACACTTTAATGAACTCTTAAGCAATTTATTTAAATTGGAGACTAAAGATCAACCGGCTGTTATGTGCTTTGCCGTATCTTTGCATTTTGATTCCCAAAAAAAATATATTTTTAATTAGTTTAGTGATCACGTAACAATCATATTAATTGATGATATAAACTTGGCAATTCATAATGCTGATAATATGTTTGTCAGTACAACCGCGTCTACTATGCCGCTTGCCGCGCCCCTCTTTTTTTCGATCGGTCAAAATGATAACCACAACAGGTGCCAAAAACGGAAAAATAGCCAAGGTGCTAAAGATAGAAGAAAAACCAATTTTTTTGATCCTATTACGTTGCCCGGCTACAAATTAACCATTACCACAATTATGGGTTACTCAAATATTCTTTCATGATATAGTCGCTAAATAAAAAGGTTAAACTAGTTCTAGATTTTCTCGCATTTATGTCATTTCCAATGGTTCCCATCACGAATGTCGCAATTAAAAAAAATATTCTTCTTCAAATCAAAACGAAGCCAAAAAATTTTTTTTTTTTGAATAACATGAGAATGCAGTTAAGACCCCTAAATTTTTCCAGATTTCCGATCATTTTCTGTACAATCATTCTTTTTATACTTTAAGTGCCGCTTATTTATTATCTGTTTCAGTTGCAAAACCAATTGATTTCAAATTAAATATTTCATATCATAATATTTCTGTTGTAAAGTCTATTATTGAATAAAATATTTTCAGCCTTCTATGCCAATGCACTTTCAACGATCAAATCAAAGTCATTGGCTTATTGTCACTTCTTGCTTTTTCTGGTGACTTTGCTAAACCAGCCTTGTCTACATTTCCAGAACAATAACATGGTGCAGCCAATGCTGCAGTTAAATAAAATGGCAGTTTCATCGGAAAATCAAGAACACACACTAATTTAAATTTTATTAGATGGACAAAAAATATTTTTTTACTTATACATAATGGCAATAGTGGTCTTTTACGTACACTGGCAAACGATTAACCGCATATTGTCTAGCTGTGGCAAATCAATTCTCCGGCCAAGTAAAACTTATCTAATTTACCAATTACACATTTGAAGTTACAAGACTAATTTATTAATTGAATTATTATTTAAATTACTAGAAAATAAAATTTTTCACCGACATGTTATAATATGTATGAGTTAAAACTGATTACAAATTTCCGTTACTATAATAGTATCAACGATAAAATGTCAGATTTTCATGACAGATATTTTGAATAAAAGTTTTAATTATTGGCAGAAGATCATTGCAATGAACGCAAAACGATTTTAAACTTAAAGTGTCTTGCACAATAAGCCACACAACAAAAAAGTTATTGAAAAAACTGATTGTTTAAAATTAATTCTATCATCGAATTAATTGCTAACTGATATAGCATAAAATCTATTCGCTGATAGTCATAGTAGTGAAACCCACTTTAAAGTTCATGGCCGTGCCAAAGGTCCAAACAATCTCATATCTCATTCATTAGACAAAAAAGCTCATTTAGGTGATCGATGCTTTTTTGATGAATATGATAAACCGCAAAAAGGGGCTAAAAAAAAATATACATGTAATGTTTCGGTAAGTTTCAGTTATATATGTTGTTTTGATTAAGTCAAGGTTTATTTATTTATGTTTCTTTAATTAAGTAAAGATTCATTTTTAAACAGAACCGTCAACGGCTGCCCGTATTGTTATTGCCCAATTTGTAGATATTACCATAAACAGATACTCTATTACGGGAGCAACATTCTTTTCTGTAAGTAAATGTAATCTTAATACAACTGTTAAAAACAATGACATTGAAAAAAATCCCATTATCATTAACATGTACTTAGACGTTCACCAAAAAAATTTTTTTATTGCTGATAAACAATCCTCCGCCGAAGTTCTGCTCTGTTAAGAAGGTCAACTTATTACTTCCGTTTATAATATAAAATTCATTTGATCTATTAATTAATTTTTTTTTATTGAAGTGTTATTAGTAAAACCCAAAAAATAAAACACCGATGAAAGAAATGATCATAACAATTATACTTTCATATAGTAAATTAATAAAATAATATAAGCAATTAAAATGATATCAATCAAAATATGCATGGTGACGCCATTTTTTTTTGTTAAACCTGAAAACCTCCAATAATCTTCATCCCACTTAGAAAAAAAAAATGCAACCTTGAAAGGGAGAAACAATTAAGTGGTGATTCATCATTTTTTAAATAAGCAAGGAGTTTGCTGAAAAATAAAAGTCAGTAAAAAATATGGTGTAGTCGGTTAAATTGAGAGGGCGAGATTGGATGCAAGATTATAAAGAGAAGTAAAACTATTAATTATGAGAAAATATTTCGTTTTTTAACTAGTTTTAAAAACCTTAAAATACATTTATTTGTAGAGATTGTTCATAGAAAATATTAAAATTAACAAGAAACATAGTGATAGTACATTTGTAGTTATTGCGTGAAAAAAAATATAAAGATATAAACTAGAACATTGAAACAGAAGGCGCTAAATGGAGACGTCTAGGATTACAAGCCAATGTGTCGCCTTGGCACAGAGAGTACGCACGTGAGTAGCGCGTGTTAAAGTGGGTGATAATATCTTACGTTTCAACACTCTCCTATATTAGTTGACTGTATGAATCATTTAACATAAAATACCTGACCGGCTTTTCAAAAAGAAGAGTAACATACAATCTTGCGAATCCTCCGCACAAACGAAAATGTACCACATAAGCTGCAATTCTAAATGAAAAAAAGTATTATTAAATAAATCAAACAAATCAAAATAAGAAAATTGAAAATAAAGACTGGAAGACGAAAATTATGTCAAAATTTGTATGAAAGACTAAATAAAGTAACAATTTCCACTACATCTACTAGTAACATATTGGACAATTTCAACAATTTTGTGAGTGTAAAAAAAAAAGACACTCTGTCAACATCTAATCTGAGTTGACAGCATAATCAACTCATGCCAATTTAAAACCATCACCAACATTTTTTCTAATAAAGTGATACCTCATTGAAGTGTTTTTGAAATGTCTATGATTTTTAGAATTTTTTGCTAATCTAACAGCGGAGTTGTTGTCACAATCAATAATTGGTTTAACGGTCAGAACACCAATATTATGTAGAACATGATTATTGAAAATCATTTTTTTACTTGCTTCAATAAAGCAATATATTATGCTTCCGATTCAGTAACGACACCGACATCTGGTTTTTGAAGCTCCATTTAGCGGAAAAATCATTGATGTAAAACATATAGACGCAAACCGATTTTCTGTCAGCACAATTGCCAGTCTAATTACTGTTGCTCAATTCAACAAGATAAATAGCAAGTGCTTTCTTTTGAAAAATAGACATCTCATTCGGTTTCAAATAAATAATCACTATTTTGGCAGAGCTTAAATAGAACCAAGCCGGCTTTTAAAAATAGCGACTCAACAATCAAATAGCAAATGTAATATCTTAGCCTAAACAATTTTTAGCAAACAAGAGCATAGTAATAATTGTTCAATAAAAAAATGAGTCATCTTCAGATAGGTTTTTCAAATCTGCATAAACCGACAGTTGATAAAAATTAACCATCACTGGAATTTAGTATCGATGAATTTCATTCATTTTAAAGTTAAGTAACATTTGCGCAAACTAGTAATCAATCGAGACAGTAATTTCATCGTTAGATTGAACCATATCAAGTACAAAGAATTTGCGCTGTATTAGTCATAAGTATTTCATCTTAAACTGGAACCCCAAAAGCAACTTGACAGTACTACTTATATTGTCACAAAACCCAGCAATGATAGAATCATCTACTTAAAACTTCAAGAAACAATTCCCCTTTTATAAGCCTGAAATCAAGTTTATCGTGTTTTGCCAGTGTAGTTTTAAACCTGATGTTGTATAGAACATTACCCATTTACTTGTTTCAGCAAAAAAACCATCGTTCAAACAGATAAATTGATTTATACTAACCTTGAGTTTTTGATGAATCAGCAGCATTGGCAAAATATGGTGGTAGTTTTATATAATGCTCTTTGTGAATTTCATCATGAAAAAATTCGATACTGACATCCGTAAGATTTTCACTGTATTCTTTTGAATCATCAAGAGCAAAAAACGTCTTTACAGGTTTATATCTAATAACTGGAATCAATGATTTTTTATAGTAATATTTTTAATTTTACTATAATCGAGAGAAACAAATTTTGATTTTCCCAATTGCCCATAAAACAATTTTCTATTGTCAAAACCTAACGACACCCGGCAGTCTTTTTTCCTGGGGGAAATTCCACAAGCCGATAGATGTCGGCTTTCTTAAAAACAGTTAGGGCTTTTAGACAGACACATTTTTTTTTCGATTAGCAATATTTAATTTTTCAGTAGTAGCAGCAGTAAACGCAGTAAAAAATCAAAACATAAACGACAGGAGTTTGATTTTTGTCTCTTCTCAATAGTATACTATTTGGCATTGTAATCAAGGGCGTCATGATCATTGGGGACGTGTTTATTGTAGTCCATTTTTAATAATAACTAATTAATTTGACTCATTTCATAAGTGAGTAAAGAACGGTCTTGGAAATTATTCAGAAATGAATTAATTCAATTTTTTTATCAGATGTTTCACCTTCATTGAAATTGGAAATATCATCTGTTTTGGAAGTAACATCTCCATCTACAATTTTCGAATTTTCTTCATCTATCTCTAAGCATAAATCAATAAATGATTTTTCAGTAGTATCATAAATTTATAAAAGGAATTAATCGTTTCATTAATATCATACACAATGAATGGTTTCTCATACTTTCATAGAGAACAAAAGTTATTTCAGCCGCAAAACCAGAAATAACACTAGCAGATGTAAACAGGCTTTTTTGAAGAGAAAGATTGCTTCAACAAAACAACATTTGAAAGTTACTACCATTGTAGCATTACTAGAATTGAAGAATCTACAGGATTTTCGGTGCTCATTGTAACTGACAAGACAACACGACAAAACAGTATCGGCAAATTTTTTCAAAAGCAAAGCAAATCAAATCATTTCAAAAAAGCACATCCAATACTTTAAGGTGTATGACACCAACTGAATTTTCATCAAAATGTGGATTGGGTGTATCAACAGACAATAGGGATTTTTCAAAAATCAAATTGATCAAATTGGCTGTACATTCAACAACTTTTTTTTATAAATCATCAGAAACATTTTTGTTTCCCAAATGAGCTTTTTCGTTTGAAATGATGATTCTTTTACACCGCTCCACAAGCCTATTTTGATCATGCATATATGGAACCGATATTTTTTGCATGACACAATTATCCACGTAAAACTTACCAAACACCTTAGCAGCAAACTTATTACCTGACCAAACCGTAATCACGCTTTCACCCAATGCATTCGCAAAGTTCTTTAATGTATTTATGAGTTGTTTTACGGCCAACATCCAATTCGCAAAAGTAGTAACAACAATATTACGAGAATAATCATCAATAGAAGTAAAATAATATCTGTTTTTATCAACAGCAGTCGTAACTAAAAAATCAAAACCATCGTTATGAGCCAGTTGTAATTTTTGATTTGAACACCTAGTGGAAAGTAAATTTACAATGTTTCTTTTCTTAGCTTCAAGAGAGGGGTCACGGCTGATTGAACTATCCATTTCGACATCAAAAAGTTTTTTTCCATTGATTTTAGCCGGTTTACCAAGATAGTCAAACCAATCATAAAAAGAAAAACTTGCAAGGTTATTGTTTTCAATTTTAATGCAGCAATCATAAAGAACAATTTAGACATTTTGACCATTTAGCATTTTACTAACAAATATTTCATGATAAACAAATAAAAACATAGCCGCGTTACTGGTAGCTCCAGAAATGAAAATTGAATCTTCATCATCTGGGCAAATAACACATTTTGTAGCTTCAACCCATTTTGAAATTAGGCAAAACCAATAGCCTTGAGATCAACTTTGAAATTTTTAAACACTGTGATTTGGCCGATTATTGGTTTACGGCTACCAAACCAGTCATTCATAATATTAATATGTTGAGCAGAACTACAATCAAAACAACAACTTTTAACAATCAAGCCGCAGTCTTATATTGGCATACATGTACCATGTCATCCAGGGGTTCGTTGATAAACCATAAGATTTTCTATCACTCACTGGTCTAGGACCCAAACACTTAGAAGCCAAATGCTTTTTTTCACGACATCTATTGGATGTCAAATAAAGTTTTTTTTTTTTTTTCCGTTTGTTGCCACTATTATCAATCAAACCCGTAGCACCAAAAACATCCATTGTGGCTGATGAATTTGCAGCACCAAACAAATTACCAGTAAAATAATTGGCCGAATCATTTCAATCAGACAATGTAATTTTACCAGAGTCAACAAATTAGTTCAAAGTTATTTTTTTATAGTTGTTATCGGAGATTGAAGCGGCATAAAAAAATAGAAGCCGCCCAGTTATTTCTATATGCTTAAAAGAGATTATCTGAAAACTCTTTGTAAACCTTGTTGTAATTTTTTTTGGAGCTGATCGGCTTTCGCCTTCGACCATAAGTTGAATACCTAACAAATAAAATTGCTGCCTAAATTCCAATTTTACCATCGACCTTTTTAACTTGTACTAATATTTCACGACCATAACAACCGTTGTAAAAACCATTCTCAAACACAGCAGAAAACAGCCCCCCGGTTACCAACGTATGGCAAATGAATCCAAAACAATCATAACCTTCTCAATATCATCACCAGCACATAAATCAAAACCGAATTTGATGTATCCTTAATATAAGAAGCAATAGTTAGCTGCTTTGAGATCAAAACCCAAAGAACAGATAGTAAAATTGGCAGCATCGCGCACTTTTTTCTGATTCATACAGCAAACACTCGCAATTCAGTTCACAACTTGATAAACATACTTCATAGTGAATACAGTAATTAACAAGTACTATATATATAATTCAGTTGAAATTAATGAGTTGAACAAAAGATAAAAATACAAACTAAACCATTAGGCCAGAAAAAGCCAAATCTATATGTTGTAAAATACAAGACATCGTATCTTTTCAGCACGGAAACTACTGGCGCGCTGTAGCCCCTGTCAAAGTGCGTGATAATAGTTCACGTTTCAACACGTTTTGCTGCCGTCTTAAAAAATAATGCCGATTTTTGAACCGATTTTTTTACTATATTTTGCAAGTGTGAAATCGACAAAGTGGTTTAAATAAATCAGCTATTAAATATTCATCATCACACTTACTCCACTAAAATTTAAAATTTGCCTAAATTGATTTATTAATTAAATGGTCGGTTTCGTGATGCAACAATATTATGCGGAAAATCAAAAAAATTAAATTTAAAGATGAAATGAAAAAATGTATAATCTGGTTTTGAAATAACAAGGAAATTAACTGTATCTTAAGATAAGATTTTAATGACGTTATGATTGCTGATATTTCAAACAACATACCTGAGTTTAAAAAAATTATTAGGAGCACAGTTCTTAATTACAGATTTATAGCAAAAGCCCAGAAAGTTATTTAGTTATGACATTATCCAATAAAATAATGGTATAAAAGAATCTGTCAATAAATATATTAAGCGGATGTTAGTTATTTACTAAATAAATTATTTTAATACGAATGCAATGACAGTGATAGTCATCTCTTGAGAAATGATTTGGCAGCAAATCACATAAATTTGTTTCAACTAAAAATTCAAGTTATTTAAATCAATTATTGCCATTCACCTATTTTTTTTAAACACTCTAGATTATGACATATATAGAAATTTGCAGTTTTTATATATTCATGTACAAAACCTACCCAAATGCACTTTAAGTCATCTTACAAAATTAATTAAATATCTGAACGGAACCAATTTCAACATATAATATGATGGTAAAAACATTGTTTTTCTAACTTGCCATAAGGGCAATGTTGAATTGGTAATAATTTTTATAAAATTTTGGCCGCGGGTAATATGAATCTAATAATAAACGTTTAATTACACAATAACCCAAAAAACCCATGTTCGCGTTAGGCGGAGCAAAAACTAAAATTGCATTGTTTAATTTGATGTAGCCATAATAAAAAGGTTTTATTCACAGACAGCCGTCAATAAATAAAGGTGCCAGCTTAATACAGCAAATCATATAATGTGATTATAATTTAGTAGTCTGTTCAGACAAAAATTCAGCCAATCACCGAATAGCAAAACTCATATTCATTAATTGTCATTTCATTTATGAGCATGTCGGTGATATTTAAACCTCAATAGTTGAATACACATCACCTATTTTTCTTGATATAATTTCACGTAATATGCTAGCTCTTTTTTTTTAAGATAGATTGAAGAGTTTTGAAGTATAAAAATAGTGTGGCAGAGCAACTAGATCTTTGGTGTTAAAACTCACCACTTTGAAATTTCTTGATGAAAATTTAATTATATTTTTTTTTTATTTTCATTTTTTTACATTTGGAGCAAAAAAAATTTAACATTATCGGACTTTTTTGATTGAAACAAAAATTTTAAAATATCACGCAAACTGGCATATGGAATATTTAATTGCACAGGAATTTTGGAAAGGGATTTGTGAAAACACAGATTGATCCTTTATGTATGTGTGATCAATATGTGATGTTCAAACCCAAAAATTTCTGCACTTCCTATTAAACACATTCAGCGTCAAGTAACATTTTTTTTCTCTTCGCTATTATTAATTTTAATATTAACCAATTCATTGGCTATTTACGATAAGATCAAATTTTTTTTTGCTACTTTATTATCAACAATACCCAAAAACAAATAACTTATATTTTCTGTAAAAATATCATGTTATAGTTTCTTATTGGGATCAAAGTTCTCAGCTTTTTATTGGCTTAAGTACAAAGCATCAACACATATGTTTCAGCGTCAAGATTTTCGTATTCGTGGTCATGATGATGCAGTGCTGCTTAAACAAATTTACAGCTAAACAGATAATATAAAATAGCGGCTGTAAAACCACTTTTTTTTTTGTTTTAGTTGCCACCATGTTGAAAATAAAACATAATTGAACAAAAATTTTTTTGGGTCATCTGGCCATCACTATCACAGATTGAGCATCATTAAAACTAATATTAAAAGTTAATTAGACAAATAATTAAATAGGGTGATGTAAAATGCAAAATAAAAACGAAAATAATTGAGCTGAAAAAAAAAAGCGTTATGAAAAAAAATTACAGGTAATGTTGCTTTTAATATCTTTTAAAAATCGGTGTTGAATTGTGGCTCATATTCAAGCACACTAACATGAATTTTAAATATGATTGTTATGTGAGGTTTAACGACAGGTTATCTAGTGCTGTGTGCCATATATATTTTGTGCTAGAAGTTTCTTTTTTTGGGTTTAAATCTGTGAATTCAATAACTAAATATTTCAGCTAAAAAACAATTTTCTAATTATTTTTAATTTGTAAAATTAATTATGAGCAATTTTTAGCAAAGTAAAAAGCAAATTACGATTGATTGCAATGATGAATGATAGAAATAGGTTTATGCCGCCAAATTTGCTATCTGCGCCTCAATTCTGAATTTTAGAAGTGCCTAATTTAGTTCTTAGTATCAAAAATATATCAAATTTTGTATTATTTTTGTAAATTGAAAACCAATTTGAAAAAAACTCTATGGTGTTGAATTCCATCAAACATACGTTGTTCACTTGAAAATTTTTTCATGGTAATTTCGAAAAACCTGCTTAGAAAAGCAGCAATAGTGGTGAAGTAATTTTTAAAATTGAAAACATTTATCAAAATCTTAGTGAAAAATCAAACATTTTAAAAGCACCTTCATTAAGCGATGTTGACCTGAAAAATCTAATTTGCTCTATAGGATAATACAACAATCTCTTGAATGAGCTTTTGAGCAATTTATTTTAAATATTAATCATAGGTCAAAACCTTTCTATTCTCTTTGCTACTTTCATTTTTGATAATAACTATTAGAATTAGATGTTGAATCATTTTGAACATCAAAAAAAATTTATATTAGGTGATGCTAAATTATTTTCAAATCATCTTGGTGTTGATATGTTTGGTGGCGCTAAACAACCTACTGCGCTGATGACTTTTTCTTTTTCCGCTGTGGTGGTTCAAAATGGTAACAAACACAGAAAACAAAGTGATTGTAGAAAGCAATGTGCTAGAGATGCCGTCAGTGAAAAAATCATGGGTTAGTTTGTTTGTCCTTTTCACATATTTTTAAAAAAAATATGTATGAATTTTTTTGAATGGGCTAGATGATCAAATTGCAAAAAAAAAATAAAAAGGACGTTCTCGATTCAATGGAAGTCAATTGTGACTATGTTGTTTTTCAACCGACTTGTTTTAAACAAAAATGATTAATTGACCCTATATCAGTAAAAGCCTAAATAATCAAGATTTGAAATCTAAAGGCTAATGTTCAAAATATTGCGGCCGGACAGCTTGCAAATGAATTAATGCTAAAAAAGATTTTTTATGGTCCAAATGAGAAAAACTTGATATTTATTATTGTTACTACAAAATACAATCTCAAATTTACGATTGTTAATCATAATAGTTAAGCAGAGGGAAATTATGTCGTCGACGAATTGCCAGAGATTAGGATTAATGCTGCATCACTGATAAATTCAATATTAGTGCTACCGCGTTTTTTAATGATCAACCTGATCATTCAAAAATGCTGGCCGAGTTCACATCAGCAAACCCATATGATGTTTCAATATATGCTGGAACAAAATGTGATATTTGTTTTAAAGCAAAAGACAACAAAGTTTATAAATAAAACGTTTACCACGTAATCAAAAATAATTGTTCACTTAGTACATATAGATATTGCTGGTTTGATGATTACAACAGCAATTGACAGGAGCAGTTAATATTTAACTGTGGCTACTGATCATTCAAGATTTGAACTAGTTAATCCATTAAAAAATCACTCCTTTGTCTTTAAATGACTAATCAATCAGTTGAAATTTTTTTTTTATCTATTTGGCAGCAGAATTGTTACAATGAACTATGACAATATTTTGGCAACGAAGTCATTTAATCTTTTTGAATTGGAAAATACTGTCAAAAATCAAATTCTGGTTTGTTATAAATCACAAAAAATTGATTGACATGGCACTAGCAAATAATAATTATTTTGAAAAAAAAAGCATTGTTGGTCACGGAAAATGTAACTGATAAATTATGAAGCAAATATGACAAATAAGCAACTTATTTTTTAAATTGAATTATACGGTTATATGGACTAGTAGTTCATACGCCATAAAAAATGTTCTTTGGGTATATAAGTAGTGTCAAGTATTTCAAAGTATTTTATTCTGCTGGTTTTGAAATAGTTCTCACGGGTCTTGATTGAGGTAAACTAGCTAATTTTTCTATTCGTTAGGGTTTTGAAAGTTACGATGAAAAACAAAAAGGCCAGAGCATTTGAGTGCCTTTTAATGGTTGGGTGGTTCTAACTTTTCAGGACCGTTTTGATGAATGACGATTGTTATTTAGGAAAAAATAATTTTTTTTTTCTGGTATTTATAGCGTTCCAGTTGTTGATTTTACTTTAATCGGGTATGGTAGTAAGGGAAAAAAATCTGTTTTTGTGAAAAAAAATCCTGTTATTATCCCCATTTCAAATAAGGATGCATTGCTAACATCCCCGGTTATTAATATGTGTTCTGAGAATAATAAAAAATATGCCGTTATTATTAATGAAAATGAAGCTGAAAGGCTGAAAGAAATGTTAGAAAAAAATATCCTGGTGCATATATGATGATGAAACTATCTGTTTGGTTGACAGATTAATATTCATTGACAATTCAATTGATGAATGCAAAACTAACATAAAACCTGATAAAAAAATGATGATATTATTTTTATGGCTAAATCGCACAATAATGAAATGTGAAAATCCATAATACCTTGATTCTTTTTGTTGTACATTCCGACATCATTTGATCTGGCTAAAACAAATTAACCTGATAGTAATAATTTTGATTGGAAGGCTGCTTGTTTAAAAAGGCGTGCTGCTATCAAAAAAATCAACATCTATCTGATGGTGGCTATTCCTCGTTAAAAAAAATTTGTTGAATGGGGATGGGTAACAACTGTGAATAATGGAACAATGAGTAAATATAAAGAAACAACTTTAGCTGCAAAAAAAATAAAGATAAATTGAAAATAATCATTCTGGAAAAACGTTGAGTCCAGTTATTTACCATACAAATGTTAAAGTACATTTTGCCGTTGCTGTTAAAAACAATATAGAATTCAAGAAATAAACCTCACTACCAATTTCCGTTATGGTAAAACTGATAAAGTAGTTACAATGAATTCCCCACCAAATTTTGTTTATTATCCCAACGCTTGTGAAATTTTGGAGTTCATTAACTTTTTTTATGGGCCCAAATATTTTTTTCCTTGTTAACAAAAAAAAATGGTAAATGATCCAACCTCCATTGGGTCTAAAAAGGCCATGCCATGTCTCAGCATAGCAGGATTTCATTAAATAATAAAAAGAATGATTGCATTGTGAAACAATATGTCAATGATTATATTATTGCCGAGGTTTTATAAGACATTTTTTTGATTGTTTGAAAATTTTTTAACTTTCGGTTTCAAATGACAGATACGGAAAAAAATCCTGGCAAATTTTTTGTTGTTAATATTGCCTAATGAAATGATATTGTTGAAGTATAAATGGATTGCCTGATCAAACAAATGATAGTGAATTTTCGAATCAATCAGTCAAACTGCATTTCACCACAATAATAGTCAATCTTTCCATTATTTTTATGCTGCAATCAATTAAAGTACTATACAATATAAACTCCACGTTATATCATTCATTTATTGACATTCGTTTTATTTGCTAAAAACTGCCATTAATATGATATATCATTATCAATTCTATCATTCACTTTATATTCTGAGACAACCGCCAAATTCTATTTACATGCTGCAAGACAAGGTTCAAAATTTTCACAAGCAGACAACATCACAATTTTGAATGGTTCTGATGTAACAAATTATGTCTTTGGTTATAGCGACAGTGATTGAAAGCTACTATTTTAAACCAAAAATCAAATTGTGGTAAAATGTTTGTAACTAATAAAAAGCCAGTTATATTGGCCGAAAAATCGAAGTGGCAATTTTATTGCTGCAATGCCAAAACGAGTGCATTGAATTTATTCAATCTGTGAGAAATCTTGGTGTCATCACACTAAGGCTTAATGATAGTGATGTCAAAATGTAAAACTGATTATATACTGTAATAATGACACTTTCCCCAATGATACTAACAGCGTCCAGTCATAAATATTAAAAACACATTCAAAAAATTATGATTTTATTTTTGAAGATAAAATTGAGGGGCAAAATTGATCAAAAATAGAAAGTGTTTTCGATGTTGTAAATTTCTTGACTAGGGGTTTTTAAACGTCTCATATTGTGTATGCTAGTAAAATTGTCGGGGGGTTTTCAATGTTCAACTTATTTACAACGGATTGAAATATGTATTAACTCATTTAACGAAAATGTGGATTTTTCTTTAAAATTTTTTTATTTTTACTCTTAGATGTTTATCATTGGGAGTAGAGTGGCCTGGAGGAATCTTTGCTTCTTACACCCAAATGTTGAAAAATGAACAATTATCACGCATTTTGGCAGGCACCACTACAGGTGCGTAGTTTCCGTGCTGAAAAACCACGCTTGTTTTTAATTTACGACATATATATTTTTTCTCTCCCGGCCAAGTTTACAAGATTATATTTTGATTTTTTGCTACAACGTATTAACATCTATTTTTCGATCAATATATTACATGTAACTACTGTATCCACTATAAACAATTTCCAACACATTACAATCCAAATAGCGCGTTTTTCTTGGTATGAATCGGAAAGTTTTGACATGGTGCCAATTTTACTATCTAGAGTTTAGTTCCTAATTTTAAAGATGATTAGTATTGGTTTTTAAGTCAAAAATACATTAAATCCGGTGTGGTTTTGTGTAATTGTAGAAATATAGAAAAGATTATTATTGGAATGCATTTCATTTTCTATACGTTGATAACAAAGAAGTTAATCTCTGCTGTGTTAAAACAGGTTCCTCTAAACGGCTGGGATGATCGTAAAATAATAACACAATTTGAAAAGCATTATGATAATAATAAAGCTAAAACAGTAATTTTAAATGCTGAGTCGTAAGCTACTTCTGAATCGCAGAAGCTGATCAATTTTAAAAAGGATTAAAACAAGTTTTTCAACAAACATCTAAACAACGTTTTTAAAACTTATGCAAGCCATTGGGCTGTTGTTTTGTTCATGCCGCTTCAAAAGCTGATAAAAAATATTGAAAAAAATTTTGATTTAATTTGCTGACCTTAGTAAAACTACACTGTGTGATGAAAACTATTTGCCAATCGTCTTGGGGGTGATTTGTTTGTGTTTGAATAACATCAACCACAATGGTTGTTTTTGTTGCTACTGGTTTGATCGATGATAGTAGTAACGAACGAAAAAAAAAAGAGATCTTCTCCCACATGCAATAGATGTGGTGAAAAGGCGCATATGGCTTCTGCGTTTTTGGAACCAAGAGGAAGGGGTGATAAGGTGTGTGATAATCTATCTGAAAACCCCTGGATGACATGGTCCATGAATGCCAAAGAAAAATTGGGACTTGATTTTTCATTGTTCTATTTTGATTCGAGTGCTTTTCAATATATTTGTATTAACAAAACCTGGATTGTGAGCTGTGAACGAATGGTCACCAAAATTGCTGTGTTTGGACATTTCAAAACTGATAATAAAGCTATTGAGACTGTCCAATTTCAAAATGGGGTAAAGCAAGAAAATTTGTTATTTGTCCTAGATGATAAATATTTAATTTCAATTTTTTCAATTACCCATATGGATGCAAAGTATAGATTTTTTAATGATGCAATTTATATTGGTATATGTTGTATTGTGGAGAAGTGTTGAATGTTCTTTATGAATGTCGCTTTGAATTTCAATAAAAATGCCATTGCAACTTTGCCTCGCAATTGTGGAGTTGGTAATCATGGTAAACCGGGCGAATCTAAAACTGTAAAATTTTATGATCTTGAAATGGATTGTTCTTCAAGCTGTGACAACTGTAATAAAAATAAGTTAACGAAGATCATTAATAAAACAATTACTAAGTCTTAAAACCAAATATTTTTTTAGTTCATGTTGACGATGATGATACTTCACCCACAACTGCTGATAATAAAAACCAGATATTATTTTATTTTACTGATAATTTTTCCCGTTATATTTTAATTATTTTTTTGGCTGATTAATCGTTACCTGTTATGCCAGACATATACCAATTAAATTATTTTTAATGCGTTGGGTAAAAAAAAAATAAAGGTATGATGATATAATGAATTTGTTAATGAGGTGTTTGGTGAGGGTTTTGTTAAAAATGGTATCATGAATAAAATATTCGTTACATATATGTCTTATCAAAATGGCGTTGTGGACCTGTAGCAAAAACCTATCACATCAAAAAAAAATTGCCATTTGGGTAAAAAGAAATGTTCGTGATAACTTATGAAATGGAACTGTTTAATGCTTTTTTTACTTGCTCATATCAATTCCAAAAATACATTCACGGTCGGTGGATACACCATACAAATTTTTTGTTGGAAATTCAGTTGTTGTCAAACATCTTACAATATTAGAATGTTCTGATTCTGCAATGACTCTAATGAACTTCCGTTTGGGAAAATCAGCCGACACCTTTTTGTTGTGTTGTTTTTGACAGTTGCGAATAACAACAAAAAACTTAGAGAGTTTACGATCACACCAATGTTAATTTAATGGTAACATTTTAATGTCGCATTGATGAAGCAAAATTTCCATTCATAAAAAAATTCTCAAAACCTGCCAGTAGTATAAATGCTCCTGCAATTGAAATAATTGCAACTTCTTATGGGAAAATAGAAAGAACATCAATTATGTTCGAGATCAATGAATGAATTACTCCCATTATTGAAACTAATGATACTACAGATAAATTATTTATTGATTTATTCTTAGACATCATTTATAAAAATGTCAAATATGTGAATAAAAATATTGTTTTTGGTACAGATGATACTTTTAACTCTAATGACAAAAAAAATCTAAAAAGACTATTAAAAAAAATGCATCACTAAATGATGTACAAAACGGTTTTTTTTTCACTAAACAACTAGAGCATATTGATTGGTCAATATCAAAAAAAGTAACAACAAAAAAGTCCATGATGAAGAAAACATTTTTGACAACATTGCCAAATATTATACCACTATGGCACAAAACCCAATCAAATTTCAGTTAATTAAATTTGCTTCTTGACTTCAATAACTGGTGCTACCACTGAAACACCATATATTTGTTTCCTATAATGAAAAGTCGCCCGATTCAAAAACCTAACCGTCATTAAAAACCTCGACATCAATCTGCTGGCGAATTCTTTCCCAAAAATTGGGACTGTAGCTGTCGCTGAGTTTTCATTATTATAAACAGTTCCATGCGTCAGTTTAAAAAAAGATATTAGATGGATAAAATTATAATCAAATTGATAGTATTGACAATAAAAAATCATTCAGTCTAGTGATTATATATAAAACAATATAAATTTTGCTAGAAGTTGCTTTTTTAAAAAGCTACGCTGTGTCTCGATTGGATGTCATCACTGTAGGGGTTTTATGGTGGCATTGACAAAAATAGCGATATAAAAATACCACTAAATTTTGCCGATGCGGATGATTTATCAATAGTTTGGAAATTGCATTAATCAATTTATGAACCTAAACAATTTTTTTTTTGCTGGTACAACAAATCAGTCACTTCTCTGTTTCACATCAAGTTTAAAAAAACTATGCCAATACAAAAAATGTTTAATTTTAGATCTAAAAAAGGCAAATGTTTTTTAGGTTTGTATGAGGATGACCTTTTTTTTGCAAGTTTTTGTGATTATATAACCATTAGATTAAACCTGGTTTTGAAGGTCTAATTTAAAATGCAAAATTAGCGACTAATTTTGCGCGGAATTCTTTAAACTAATATTGTTCAATCCAACAATTAAACTACAGCTTTGATAAACAAATCTATTTCTCAAATGCTGCTCAACTTCAAAAAAATGAATCACAAAAATACTAAACTCAAAACATGGTAAATCATTAAAATCTAATTAGTTTTGCGGATTCGAATAAGCTATTTGAAGACGATGCATATTTTTATTAAACTATTATTTATACTCTTTTGTTTGCTAGCATTTGTTTGAGCTACAAAACTGAATATGCAGTTGATTCGTTGTGTAGCTATCTTCAACGGCCTGCTGAGTGCCCATTAAGCTCTGTCAAAATAATGCTTATTTATTTCAAACTTAATCGCATGTGCATCTTTTCTCAAAAAGACTGCTACAGTTCCACATGCCAGGTTTGGCCACAGTGATTCGGGTGGTGATTGTTTTCACAGAATACCGGATGGCGGCAAAATAGATTTTTATCAATGGTTAACTTCTTACATGAAGCGGTAATTCCCTGATGTCAATGTCATTATCAAATTGTGAAGCGGGATACATATTTTTTACTAAAATTACGAAAAAAATGATTTTCATTATTCAGGTGCTACGTGATATTGATTTTTTGACAGGTAGGACAGTTATCTACTGTGACAAAACCTGCACGGTTAGTTTAGCTAAACATGCTACAGATTATAAAAATTCCAAACACAGTTCTACTCGATACCATTTTAGTAAAAATCATGTTGGTAATGCTTTTAACTTAGCAAGAGAAGATAGTGCGGTGAACTTAGTCGAAATGTGAACAAAGTCTTATTTTACGTCTACGTTTTCAAATTTGCTAAAACTACTTTATATGTTATAAAACAAAAGGCTGAAATTGTAAATTCATTTTTATTGTCATCAAGTAATTTGACAAAATTTTTGTCTTCCACTACTTTTTCTTTTTCTTTCTACTTTTACTTTGTTTGGAATTTTTCAAATTAGATTCAGTAGTCACTGCATAATATATTTATAATAGAAAATTTGTTAGTAGCTAAAAAAAAGATAAAACCCATAAACTAAAAAATTTGGCCCAAGAGGCGCAAAATATTCACGTCGTGGATTACATAACCCGTGTCCTCTCAGCTCGAAAAACACGAACGCATAAGTGTATGTGTAATTGCGTGATAAGAGGTAACATTTCCACACTTTCTTCTAATCGATCGCCGATTGGATCATTCAGCATAATATTTCCGACCAGGTTCTCAAAAGCGACAATCACAGATAATCTGGTAAATTTTCGGCCCGAACAAAAAATAACCACATTAAGTGCAACACCATGTCTAAAATAATACCTGAAAATGAAGTAATAAAATCAAGATAAGAAAAACTAAAAAATAGAGAATGACAAAAATTTTGTCAAAATACTCACGAAAAACAAAAATGAAATAACAATATCATCCTCATGTACTGTTGAAACATAAGGCAATATGAACAAGTTCGTTAAAATAGAGCTAAAATAAGATTTTGTCAACATCTACGCTAAATTTAAAGCAGTATCAATTTTTTTCCAATTTGAAAAAAACACCAGCATGTTTGCTAATCAAGTGGTACCGGATTAAAATGTTTTTCAGTTTTCATGAATTTTAGCATGAAATGGAAAACAATTTGAAGAGTGACTGTTACAATTAATGATTGGATTAATTGTAAAAATTACAATATCATGCAGTAAAAAATTGATAAAAACCGGTGGTTTTTAGCTTCAGTAAAAACAATGTATTGTGCCTCACAAATCAGTGATGATAGCAAAATTTTTTTTTTGCGGCTCCAAGTGAAATGGGAATTATTGACTGAAACCATATAACAGCCAGCCAATCATTTTGATAGACAATTATCAGCCAACCACAGTGGCCAAAACTGGCAAATAAAACTGCCGCCGTTTTCTGGAAAAAAATAGACATGTTATTAGATTTCACATACACAAGAACGTTTTGGGCATAGTTTAACTGGGACTCAACAGGCTTTTGAAAATGGCAACTCAAAAATTGAACAAAGAATACAATATCGTAGCGTAAACCATCTCTGGCAAGCTGAAACATACCAATAATAGACATATGAAAAAATTCTTTGTTTTTAAATAAATGATTTAAATTAGCAAAATTCAACAATTGAAAAAATTAATTCTTTTTGGAATCGAGTAAACAAGAAATTCATTCATTGTAAAATGTGCTACTACTTAAAAATTATAATTGCAAATTGAAACTACAATTCCATCATCAAAAATGACAATAACATATCTAATGATTTTTCCCAATATTGGTCCTAAGTTTATCATTTTGAATTAAAATCTTCAAAATGCCTTGTCAATATTATATATATTTTCACAAGACCGATCAAATATCAAATCATCCACATATCAACTCAAAAACATTTTCCTTTTCTAGAGCATAAATTAAATTTTTCATGTTTTGATATAGCTGCTAACACCTCATGTAAAACAAACTAATAATCATTCTGATGTAACAGCTAGAGCATGATTGATTAAATTCATAAATTAATTTGTGCAATTTGCAAATTTTGGATGGATCATCTTAATTTGCACAATAAGATGGTAAATCATATGACGTATTATGTGAATGTCATGATAAAAAAAAATTTAATTCACATCTATTCAATGAACAGTGTCATTTTTTGAAGCATCAACACAAGAAACAATCTAAAATTTTGGCATCTAATAACTGAACTAAATTTTTTTCCATAATCAAGATGTTTAGATTGACTATATTTTTAAGCAACTACTTTAGCAATTTCAAATCAACCCATGAAACCATTTTTCATAGTAACACTCTTGCGACAATTGACAAAGTTTTTTTTTGATAAAAATTGACCGACACATAAATGTCATTGTTCGAAATGACGGCTAGGTTTTTGAAATATTCATCTCTCCAATTTAAGTAAAAAATATTTGATTTTTCAGAAATAAGGTCTGTGAACGAAATTTGATAACAAAAAAAAACGGATCAAAATTTGATTGTCTTTTCTGCCTCGTGGATATAGCATTTGGCAGTTTTGAAAAAAGCTTCATTCTCAATTTAAAGACAATTATTATTTTTTTTTTCTGCCATCAACAAATCAATTTAATTCATTTTTCCAGAGAAAAAACCCCAAAATTAAATATCATTCAGAGATGCACTATTTTTAATATATTTTTCAGAATTTTTTTTTTCATGAAATTTGAAAACTATATCAGAGTCAAAAATAGTATTTATATCCACAAATATGGCATCAATATTATTGTTTTGTGAGCGTTAATCAATAAATGAAACATCAAGAGTATCATCAGATTTTTGAATAAAAAAAATTGATTTATTAGTATCAAACAAAATCAATGTTTTCAGCACTCTTGAATAAAAAAAAAAAAATAATTAAACCGCAGTAGTATTTTTAACACAATAAAATAAAATCAGGCCTATTTCAAATAAAAATTTTGCATTGTCAAAACTACATTAAAAAGTTACAACTAATGTAAAATTGTTGAGTTTGTTGACCTGAAAAGCTTTTCATTGTTTATCGAAACCGGCAAATAACATGACAAAAAATATCAGGTAATTTTTTTTACGGTAAACCAGTGAATTAATTGTAAGGCAGTACATTTCAATACTGGAAATTATTTGACACAAACAGAATTTGTAACAAAAAGTTGTATTGTGTATTCACCTACAACAGAAATGCTCAGAAAATAAAACTGATTAAATTAAAAAGTATTTGACTGTTTTATTTCATAAATTAACAAAAACATTTTTTTTTACCTAAAGAGCGTTTGCTTTTAAATTGATAATTTTTTGTCACTGCTTTGAAAACAATTTTCATGAAATTTATAACGCTCCGACATTTCATTCATGATATCATTATCAACACAAAATTTACCGAGCAATTTAATTGCAAACTCATTATCTGAAAATATTTTTATTGGGTTTTCACCCAATATATTTGAGAAATAACTCAATTCATCTGTGACTAAATTAACAGTCAGCGACCGACAAATAAAAATAGAATTATAAAAAATCAAAATAATTATCAACAACAATAAGATAATATCTGCTCCCATTATCATCAGCAATAGATATAATTTTGAAACCGTCAACATGAGCTATTTGTGTTATTTTATTCAAAAAAATTAGTGAAAATCTTATCGCTGACTTCTGTTGGCTTGCTTTGATAACAAATGTCAGATCTTAGTGAACTATCAACTTTTAAATTATAAAAATGTCAAACTTATATGTCAACTGGAATACTAAGATAAGCAAACTTATCATGAAACTCTACAGCAGCAATGAAATTGTTTTTGAAATCTAAAGCAACTAATTAAAAACCAATTTAACAATTTTTGAAAACCCACCATTTTATCAAAATATTTTTTATGGTGAATAAATAAAATTATATCATCGTTATCAAAACCAGCAAAAAAAAAATTAAGATTTAAACAATCTGAATGAAATAAACGTTAAACTAGTTTGAACACAATTAGAAAATGAATTTTACTGAAAATTTTTAACATCAGCTTTATTTTATTCAAAAAAACTACTTTAGCTAATCATTTTTTTTTAGAAATGAGTAACCAGTTTTGTTAGTACAAACATGATGAAGCACTAAAATTAAATTAAAATTTTAAAAAATCAACCACTTGTGATTCATTGAAATCTGCGTAGCATGCCATATAAAGATTGCAAATTGTTTATTACAGTGTTAATCAGTCACTAGCTTAAATATTACTCAATAAATGAAAAATTTTTTTTTTTACAACATTTATTACATTTTGAGATAATGGTCCATTTCAATTTATGTTGTTCAATCATTGAAAAAATCAATAAAATTAAAAACAACTATTATTTTAAAAAATTTAAAAGTTAGAACAATTAGCAGCAATTTTATTATTTGTTTGAGTTTCAAAAATATTGTTTAGAGTTTTATTAATGAAATTGTTGTAATTTTTTTTGAAACTCATTAGATTTTGACATTGGTTAGTAACCAATAACCTACCCAATTACAAACTGATTAGCTCAAATATTACCATCAAGATTTGCAAGTTGTACAAATAACTTACAATTATAAGAGCTTTTTCAAAAAAACATCTTTCAACAAAGCAAGAATCAATCTTTTAGTAACGTTTGGATGGTAACTGCAATAATACATAATAGTAATTTTTTTTATTTTACTATCATTACATAAAACAACACCGTAATTAATGTATTTTTTTATAAGGCACCATTTGGGGCGTTTTCAAAATTACGAACTAAGATCCACAAATTATAATTGGCATCATCGTGCATCTTTTTTGATTCGTGCAAGAGAACATTTGCAATTCTTTTCTTAATCTGTTAGAAATTGTTTATGGTGAATACAATAACTAACAAATACGATATTTATAACAGAGGAGTAATTAATTCATTCAAAAAAAAGTCAAAATATAAACTAAAAAATTTGAGCGGGGCGCCTCAAATATATACGTCGTAGATTACAAGACTACGTGTTTTTTCAGTACGGAGACCACGCACATGCAGTAGTGAGTGTCAAAGTGCGTGATAATAGTTCACGTTTCAATATTTATAGGTCAGACTTCAACATTAAATAACAATCAAAAAAGTGTAGACAGCTATGGGTTTTATTTTGTGGTTTTGTGTCTGATTCAAGTTGGTCAGAATAACAGACCGGTAATGAACACGGACGGAGGCACTGATGCCGAATGTCGACATCCATCGGCTTCACCACATATATTATCAAATATTTTTTACAAAAATGACAGCAGCTGTTGAATGTAGATATCAGGCTGGTCCATAAAATTTAATGGGGAGTAGGATCAGATCGTTCAGTCTCATGGCATCAGATTTGTAACTGATAGCAGGGGTCAGAGAGGTGCCAAATAATAATAAATTATTGGTTAACGACAACAACATTTTTGTTTGTTACGAATTTTTTTTGGCAGTCGTTTTGCAATTGGGATAGCCCTTTTCGCTTTTATGTCGCACTTCACTCTCTCGCACTTCACTCTGTCGTACTTTCCGCACAGGAAAGCCACAGAGAAATAGCAATTCTTTAACAAGTGCTATTCCTTCTTCAACCAATTCTGTTGATGTCCTTATTTTTTGATGAGAAGTTTATATTTCTAAATATATTTTTGCATTATGTCTAGCACCGATTTTTTATTACTTGATTTATTGAATCAAGAATATAACCGGTTTTCGATTCATTCACCTTTAAACTCCTCTTCTGCAGATACTAAGGAGTTGATATCCTACCTTAGAAACATAAAGGACCATCTCCAAAGTTCCCTTACACTGCTCAACCAGAATCAAAATTCTAATCCTCAGGTCGAAAAGTATGATAAATTAATTGAATCCAAGTTGTCAATATGGAAAAATAGTATGAATTTGAACTTGAAAAAGTCTCATAATTCAACTAATAAATTTTCGAAATTCTTGGACAACAGGGTTTTTAATTTCAATCTCAAACTTGAGTTGAATAAGTTTAACATCCAGATTTTGAATAGTTCTGGTGATTTTCAGAAAAAGCTAAAGAAATCAAATAATATTTTGGGTGATATTGGAAACCCTTTCACTTCATCAAATTCTACTTTGAATTTATCAAATGATAAAAAGAGATTGGTGAACCAAATCATTTTAAACCATTTAATTTTGGAAAACAACTCTAGCTGCTTTAGCCTTTTCAACAGTAACCAAAACAAAGATCAAACTTCTGTTTGGGATAAAACTCTTCCATCACAGTCCTCTGATCCCCAGCAGATTGATGCTATGTCCAACAGCAGCTACTCGTCGTCGAATTCTTGCAATAATTATTTAATATCTTTATTGGAGTCTCAATTCAATTACAAAATTAGTCATGGTTTCAAGTCAAAATTGGTTTACTTAAATCAATTAATAAACCCCATATTGAACCCACTTTCTGGTCAACAGCCCAATTTGAACTATGCTATCCATTGGTGTCAAGCCAATCACTCCACTCTATCAAATATGAATTCTGATTTGCTTTTTAATTTGCAGATACTAAAATTCTCTTTTCTTTATAATGGTGTATTGGACTTTCATCATATTTCCAATGAAATTATACTTAATAGCTCAAACAACCCTAAATATCAGTTCAACAATAAAAGTATTGATCAAATTGATCAAATTGGTCAAATTCTGAAATGCATAGGCACGATACAAAACAATCATTTTAACGCCTATTTATATTGCAAAAACAACTTGTCCCATTACTTTTCAAATAAATTGGTACTAACTCCTGAAAATAATCTGAAATTGATGATTATATCGAACTTATTTGCTAAAACTTTTATCAATGAAGAAATTGATGTTGATTTTTTTTTAAAAGACTATAAAGAACAGGAAAGTTTGCCTACTAACTATATAAATCAGTTTCCCTTGACAATAAATCAATTTATTGAAACTTACTTCTTGGTAAACAATTTGAACTTGAACTCGAACTTGTACTCAATATTAATATCTTCTTTTATTTCCCTTCCATCACTATTTAAATTTAACTCAATTAACTCTAAACTAATGGGTCAAAAGAATAAAAATATCAAAAAATCTGCTTCCAAAAGTTTTTCTGCGGCGCAAAGTGACTTCAATTTTCCAATTCTTAATACTCACGACACATCTGTTCCTCGTAATAGAAGCTACTCTGAACATATTTTCCCTTATCTAAATCGATACTCTAATGATCTTAATAATGAGAGCGAAGATTACAATGACTTATCCTCACACCAAAACGATTTTATTAGCAATTTTGAAAGCGAAAAACATTGGACTTCAAAGGATGAATTACCAATCGAAATTGAATTACCAAAATTTTTAAATCATAATCATCCTATCTTTATCTGTCCTGTTTCTAAACAAGAAGTAACAAAGAAAAACCCTCCAATTTTATTACCTTGCAAGCACATCATATCGGAAGAGGCCTTGATCCAGTTGTCAGCATTAAAAAGCTCCAGAGTTTATAACAGTGCTTTTGACAACGATGATGATAATGATGAAGACGAGAACTATGATGATTATGAACCGGGTCTTACGGCGTTCCAAAGCATAATTGTAAATGATACTCCAAACCGGGAATTTTATTCACGTCAGAACTCCAATCGTGGAGATCGCTCTAGTGAATCTTTAAACAGCTATGATTCTAACTCCAATGATGAGTTGGAGGATGACAGTCCAAACTCAGACGTCAGTGCATTAGATGATGTGCTCAATCATGGGCATTCAGATACATTTGACTCCGGTTACAATGATGATACTGACAGCGACTTTGTGTTTGAATCCGATAGCATTGATGCTGATGAAGATTATGAGGTTGATGAGGATGAGGATGACGAGTATGGTGATGATAACTATGAGGACAATGATGATGAGGCTGATTATAATAGTTTTCGAAATGAAGATGATGTTACAAACGTATTTGGGGCAACAAGTTCTTATGATCCTTTAGGTATTAGTGGCTCTAGGTACTTGAACCTGGTCAATCAGTCTTTTCTGGCCGAACATACCAATATTAGAGATCAGAGATTTATTCCTAGCAATGCAATGCTACTAAGACGAATGGCAGAGACTACTTATCGTGCTACCCGTGAAAATTCAGGGAACCCTTCTAGTTTGGCAGATCCATTGGTTTTAAATCAAAACTTCAATTTATTTTCTCATCTCAACCTTGAAAGAAATGAGGAATGGGCTCGTATCAGGATCAGTGGTGGTAGTAGAAATAGAAACGGGAATAGAGCAAGGAATCGAAATAGAAATAGAAGCAGAAATCAAAATCAGAATCAAAATAGAAATCGAAATCTTTCGAGTAATTCAAATAATACCCGAAACATCAATATGAGTATTGAGAGAGATAGAGACCGATTTGGTAACATCACAATTAGAATCAACAATCAAAATAGTCATAGAAGACGAAAAAGAGAAAATTATATGCCATTCAAATGTCCATATTGTCCTACGATGTGTCGTAAAGAAAACACCACCCCTGTCTACTTTTGTTAAACAGCCTGGGAGAGGATGGCTTCTGCCATTAATTTTGTAGGAGTTCTCGATTCTGATTTCTTGTTTTGGTATATTTTGGCTTGTTTTTAATTGTTTATTTTAGGATTTAATTTTTTTCTACAAGAAAGTATTCTTTTTGTTTTATTATATATAATTCAGTAAATTTCAAGTTTTTAATCCAGTATTTGAGAGAAATTCCCGATTGAAAACTGATGAAATGAGTTAGGTTGTGCATTAAACAATTTTTTTTTTTTTTTTTAAAAATAACTGCTAAGAACACACGTATTGGGGATCTTGCACTGTGTTGTTTATTAGTCGGTATATAAAACTACGAAAACTGTCCCTGTGATTTTACCATGGATTTGAGAAAACCCTAGAGGAAACAAAACTCACATCAAGGACGATGCATTAAGCAATTATCATTAGAAAAGATTATTTGATTAAAGATAAATAAAAAGATTAGAAAGAAATTTTTACTGAAAAAATGAGATTAGTAGATGCTTTGTAAAATTGGAAAATAGAAAACCTTTTGACCATAATTATAAGTCTAAATCAATTCCCTTTTCTTTTTTGGATTCGCCGTATTTTTTGATTCTAATGGATTGAACAGCAATGAAACCAGTTGCATCTTGAGGAGAGAAGCCAGTTAGTTCATCCATTGATGATTCAGTTTCATCATATAATTTTTCGGTCCCAGAGTATCTGCCTCTGACTATGAAAGAGCCTTTGTACAATGAAGCCTTTACAACACCATTAACAGTTACCTGAGAGGGGGCAATCATTGATTTGACATATTCAAACTCTGGAGTAAAGTACATTCCATTGTATAATAATTTGGAGTAAGTTGGAGTGACAAAGAGATCTCTAATAGATCTAACTTCTCTGTCTAAAGTTAAACCTTCCAAATCGATATGAGCAGATCTTAAGATAGTCAAACCTGGGGTTTCGTAGCAGCCTCTTGATTTGATTCCAATGAATCTGTTCTCCACAATGTCAATTCTTCCAACACCATTTCTTCTGGCCAATCTGTTGGCAGTGATAAAGAGATCAACGGGATCAGTGACTTCGACGGTTGAATTGTTTTCAGTGTAGACTAACTTTTCAGGTACACCTTGTTTATAGTGGATTTGAATGTCTTCAGGAACATCAGGAGCATCTACAGGATCAACCGTTAGCTTCCACATGTCCTTGGGAGGAGTTGTGTTTGGGTCTTCTAATATACCAGCTTCGAATGAGATATGAGCCAAATTCTCATCAGTTGACCATGGTTTGGCAGCAGTTTGTTCGACGTGAATGTTTTTCTCTGCGGCATAATTTAGCAAATCTTTTCTACCAGAGAATCTTTTGATGAACTCTGGGTCTCTCCATGGAGCAATAACTTTAACATCGGGGTTTAAAGCATAGAAGGACAATTCGAATCTGACTTGATCGTTTCCCTTACCAGTGCAACCATGACTGACAGCAAAACAGTTTTCTTGTTTAGCCACTTGCATTTGGGCCTTTGCAATAACAGGTCTAGCTAAAGAGGTACCCAAAAGATAAACATTTTCGTAGATTCCATTAACTTGAATAGCAGGATACAAGATTTTTTCAATGAATTCCTTTCTGACATCGACCAAGACGTACTTGGAAGCACCGATTTTCAAGGCTTTGGCCCTGGCAGCCTCGAAGTCTTCTTCCTGGCCAATGTTGGCCATGAAGGCAATGACTTCGTAGCCTTGCTCCAATAGCCAGGCCAATATAACAGAGGTATCCAAACCTCCAGAGTAGGCAAGACAGACTTTTCCTTTAGACATGGTGAGAAAGAGATGGGATTGTGCAAGAATCAATTAGTTGAAGCCAGTATCAATGGAGTGCTGGAGTTGAAATATTAGAAACAAGCAACAAGAAAAACCCACAAAATTTCAGGAAGTATTTATATTTTTTTGCCAAAGCTTTTGAAGAGCGAAATTTGAAGAGAAAAATCTCGAATTTTGGAAATTTTCAATGAGTCACGATCGGCTGGGGTGGAGCGTGAGGCACCAACGGTGAATTTTGGTGCGAGAAGTGCTCCGAAAAGACACCACCCCGTGAACCTCCAGATAAGCACCGCCTGTTGATGTGGCTGGTTCACTGATTGGCCGTGGCTCAGTCAAAAGTGGATCTACTCTGCTCATATTTTTACGTCTTTATTCATTTTATTCTATCTATCCTTTGGTTCTTTTCCATTTATAAATCGCTAGAAAGCTGCCTCGTCGTCGTCGCCATCATCGTTTTCCTCTTCTCCCCCATCGAAGTACTTCTCAGCATTGTAGTCGTTGTCGTCGTCCTCCTCAAACCCATCGTCGTAGTCCTCGTCGTCGTCTTCTTCATGTTCTGCATTCATCCTAGTCACTTTGTTGATATCAATGGCGTCGTCTTCCTCCACCATGTTCTTGATTTGCTCCAATATGTTCATCGCCTGGATCTCGTCATCGATATCCTCGTTGGGCACACCACTGGTGTTGGCCTCTTCAGTTCCTTTGGAGAGAGTACTATCTGTGGATTTTGCGTCTTTTTTTATTCGCTTGTTATTTGTATTGTAGTGTGTGAGCGAAATCATCTTTCCTTCACTGCCCATGATGCTGTACAACTCGCTGGGAAAGAAATCATAATTGTATGGAAAGTCCTCGATGCTTTTGCTGATTTTTCTCTTTTTCAAGTACTTGTCTGAATATCGTTTGATCCCATCTCTGAACCCTTGTTGCTCCTCCTCATTCAATGCTTCTTTGCTGCCACTGCTGCTGATCTGCCCGGAGTAAAATGGACCATCTTTCATCATCTCTAAAAATTTCGTGAACTGCTCTGCTATCTCTCTGTCAATCCCATTTAAGGGCCCATTTACAGGAATCACAAACTCTTTGCTCACTTCTCCAACTCGAATTGCATGAAAGTCAAAGTCAAGTCCAAATGGCAAAGACAACCCATTTCTTCCAAACTTTCTGCCACTCATATCTCTTCTCACTCCTCACTTCTCAATTCTCAATTCCCTTGGTTTGTACTGCTGTTCTTGCCTCTTCGAATCACTTTCTTTCCAACCCACCCAGGCAGTTCTCTAAAACTTGGAAATGTCACAGGAGAAAGAAAAATCCTGAAAAATATCATAGGAAAACTGAAAAAGAAAAATCCGCTAATCTCCCTCAAATGTTTCAGTCAACTTTTGGATTGATATATTCCATTTCCTGTCTTTACTTATCCCTTACAATTACTACCAAAAGTGCAGAATATTACTGGATACATAGACTGTTTTCTACTGCTTTTTATATACTGGACTGCTTGACCTCAAACACCCTCATAATTCCCAATCACTGATTTCTACTGCTGTTAACAATCTACAACTTGAACCAACTCCATTAAATATCCTCTTTGTCTTCTTTTATCTTCAGCTGTAGTGATAAAATACATCTTCAATACACATTGCTTGGGGCTAGAAGTCATATCCACACATTTACACTCAATCAACCAACTTTACGTTCAATGGATCAATCTAAGGGTGTATTGCCTTTTACTTTCACCGGAAAATATGAACAAAACCCAACCGACGTCTCCTCATATTTATCTTCTGTTAGAATAGAAAGTGACTGTGGCTCTCAAGTCTATTTTGTTAAATCAAATACCCACAATAAAAATCTGCTTTCTGACAAAAAAAACCCCAAAGCAAACCCCATTGCTAATGATAATGACTCCACTCTAGATGATAACTTGAAAAAGGGTATCAACAATTACTTCCAACAAACTCCCCAAGATAACCCTTTAACGCTACTCATTACCTCTTCCAATTATAAACAATGGAAAACCAAGGTTTTGAAGAAATTCCAAGACGATAAAAGAGAACTAATCTATTATCTAGAAAACCATCAATCCAACCACCAACTCGGTACTGAAATCGATATACCCACTAACTTTACCCAATGGAGATCTTTTCTTATCAGCACTGCTCCAACACCATATATAATTTCTATTTTATCATTCACTGAATTCATTACTTTAATCACATACTATAAAAAATTTATATCCAAAAAAAATAAAGGCCACTTGAATATCTGGGTTATATCAATTCTTTTGAGATTACCTGAAATTTTGGCTTACAACGACTTGAACGAGCTAAGAGAGTTGGGTAAGAAAATTAAATCCCTTCGACTAAAAAGTTTTTCATCCCTTGAAGATTTTGATATTGATACATTAATGACTTATGATATGGCTTTAGCGATAATCTCTGATCTTTATGGTCAAAAAGATTTATTAAATGACTAACAGCCTCAAAATAACCTTCATTTAATAGTTGAAATACTTTTCACTCCAATAAAGTGATCTTGCCTAGTATCCTTTTTATTAAATTAATTAACATTCTTGTCATTTCTAAAAATCCTCAATATCTTGCAAATCCACTAATTAGACTTGTGAAAATTAATTAATTGAGACGTCCTTTTTGAGCAAGTCAGTCTTGTTTTTTTTTTCCCAATTGGCATTTAGCCATAATTTGTAATTCATTTTTTTACCACTCTTATCTTTCAACTGCCATCATAAACCCCAATTGTGTTTTATATCGTTATCAAAAAGCGAAGTACTCCAAAAATGCGATTGTTTTTGATTTAATCCTCTTCCATTGAAATGGCCGAATTAGGAAAGTGTGAGTTGAAGTATAAAACCGGATTTGAATTGAGTAAGGGATTTATTACAGATTGTTTCAAAAATATTTAACAAAAAGAAAAAAATCATATGAAATGAAACTTCAGGTTTAGTTTGTCTTGTTTTCATTTCAAAATATTACTACTCACTCAATAAAGATCAAAAAACCGAAACAAATGATTGCAAACTACAACTGAATCTCTCTTCTCATAAAATGATATAAATAGAGGCACTTTTGGTCCATATTTTGGTCCACTCTCTCTCATACTATCTACAATTCCACAATCATAGTATTTTCAAATAACTCTTAAACAATAGTCAATTCACTCTTAAACATGCAACCTTCTCACAACAGCTCCAAATCAGAAAACAAAGACAATGATTCTCCACCAGGAACATACTATCCAAATATCTGTGTCATTGCTTAAGTCATCCTTAGCTTTGAAGAAACTAAATAATTGGAATACAAAACCAGTTACACCTCAAACGATGCTCAAAAACAAACCATCTTTGTAATACTAAATTGTTACTACTACTCGTGATGTTGAATTCATGACCGGTTTTACCGTTTATTTATTAAAAAAGTGTTAATGTTTGAGAGGTGTTGTTTCGATGAGTTTTGGTTTTATTTTTTGCTTGTTTATTTTCACCTGTTCTTCCTCTTTCTTTATTGATTTATATTTTTATCAATCTCTTATTTTTTCTTTTTCTACCTTCGCTTTTACTTTTTAGCAAATACACAATTTGATCAGATTAATTACCTTATTAAACAGCACTTTTGTAAGACAACTTTAATTTCACAACCAAAGCCCTAGTCATAGGGCTCTCATGATTATTCTTTCATTATGATTATTATTCTGTGACCGCGAGCCAGCCGCGTGGGACTCGTAGACCTATCTAGTAACTATAAATTATTGCTTAATGTATAACAAATTATTCTTTCATTTTCATGATGATTTCAACTTTCAGAGTCCACGTTCTCCAGTACCACCACTTTCTCACTTTCTAGTTGTATTTTTTTTGGAGCCCATTACTTGAAAACCAAGTCTAAGTTTGTTTGTTTTGTTTTTAAAAAATAACTGCTAAGAACACACGTATTGGGGATCTTGCACTGTGTTGTTTATTAGTCGGTATATAAAACTACGAAAACTGTCCCTGTGATTTTACCATGGATGTGAGAAAACCCTAGAGGAAACAAAACTCATATCAAAGACGAATAAATTAGAATATGAAATGGATTTTATATCGTGTTTTGTTTATAAATTGCCATGCGTGGGTAACAAAACATATAGTTTCTGTAGACCCTCTTTTGTTCCTAGATAATTGTGTATGATTGCAGTGCCAACAAAACCAGTTGACACTGTGGGAATTTGTGCTTTGATTCTCCCTTCAATGTTAAGTGGGCATTGAAATATGTAATGACTGATCCTAGGATTATAAAGTCTACGTAATGCCCAATAAATAATCATTTATAGCCATCACCTAATTCTTAACTACTCTCTTGATAAAGTATTAATGATTTAAGGCACTGTCTTTTATCCGATATAGTGTAATGGCTATCATGGCACGCTTTCACCGTGCAGACCCGGGTTCGATTCCCGGTATCGGAATTACATTTTTTTTTCTTTCAAATTCTTTTTTAAATATTTATTTTTTTTGGTTTTTTCAATCATTTCCCTTTTGCTGCATCAATTAGTTTTTGGGTTGAATTCTATTTCTTACTTCAAATAATGATTCCGAAGAATTGTAGTGAATCTGAAAAGGATTCAGTAAGGCTAACTGATGCTGGCTCAGCAGGCGACTCTTCAACGGAACTACTCGATCTAACGCCTTCTCCAGGTTTTGTTGTCAAGACGTTCATTGAATCGTCCAATGAGATTCCTTACAATACCAAACTTTTCATTAATATCGCCAAAAACAAAGAGATTCCTTTGCCAAATATGTTTGAAAATGAGTTTATACCACAAAAGGTCTTTCCAGCTATTTTAAATAACGAGTGGGAGATCCCAATTCTTTTATCTCCAAAACTATTTCAGGTAAAAGACAAGAAAAATAACCTCTCCTATGTAGTAGACTGTTTAATTAACAACAAATGCTTCTATTGGATTTTGATAAATGAGTCATTAAAGGGTATTTTAATAGACTGGTGTATTGATTCAATTGAATTGAAATTTCATTCTCAAAATATTAAAATAAAGAGAAACAATTTGAAATTTCCTAAAATGACATACAAGGGAGATCCACACTCAAATCATATTACAATCGAGAAACAAAGTCTATTTGACAATAAGAATTTTGACTTGATAAACGAAAAAAAAAAATTAAATAATTATATCAAAGAAAACGAACACTTGTTGATGGTAAGTGAAATTAATGATCTAAAGTCTTCAAATGATCACAGCAGCAACTATCTCAAAGAATCAGAAGCAGGTTTATTGACCAAACCGTTAATAAAAAAAAATTTAATACAAGAGATTGATTCGAACGAAAAGTCAAAATTCATATCCCAAAATAAGAAACCTAAAAACACACTCATATCAGAAATATCTACAACATCAATTCAAAAGAATATCCCCAAAAATTATCAATTAAACTACATAAACTTAAAAAAAAGGGATAGCAATTATGAGCTACTAATTGAAGTTCAATTCCAAGGGTTGGCAAGAGCTGATACTGATACTAAAAATCAAAATTTTAATAAATTATCTTATAATAAGTCAAAGCAGTCGATTTCATTGAACAATAGTTTTGATATTCTATTGCCACTGTATCTATTTCAAAACAATAAGAAACTATTGTTTGAGTCATTCTTTTGTAAAGACACAAATAAGTTAATGATTTTTATTAGATAATCCACAAGAATTTTTGTTTTTGTTTTCTTCTAATTATATTTATAATGCTAATGCTACTTTTAATGCTGTTAATAAAACTATTTGCAATTCTAATTCTAATTAATATTCTAGTTCTAGTTCTCAAGTTGATTTTCAACTTTTTGTCACACTCGACTTAATGATGAGGAAATGCTAGATTCTCCCTATGTGCAATATATTCTGAATCTGCATATCCTAAAACCTTCTCTATCTCATTACTCTGTAATCCTTTGATTTTAGATATTTCAGAAGATGTGTAATTCACTCTTGCCTTACCAACTTCAACTAGCTTTTTACTCAAATCTAGTTTGCCGGTTTTTTTATCTCTTTCACCTAACTTTAATGTGACACATTGAGCTTCATGAAATGTTCCTTCAATATCAATTACTCCTACGGGTAGCAAGCCAGCTTTGTTTTTTCTGGTTAATGCGCTATAAGCACCGATATCAATAATTATTGATCCATATGATTTCAAACCATGCAATAACCAGAATTGTTTATCTTTAACTTTCTGGCTGTCACCTATAAATCTGGTGTGCAAGGGAACATCATTGACCTTTAAGTTTTGTAACACAGCTAATATTTGATGATCGATGTCAGAATCACTTTCATTCTCAGGATGATGTCCATTGTCATGATGATGTTCATTCTCTTGATGAGTTTCATGATGGTTCTTGTGGGTATCGTGATTTTCAACATCAGTCTTCAATGACTCAGATTGAATATGTTTAACAATTTTCATTATGTTTTCAGGTGTTGTGCTTTTATTAATAATTGTTGTTACCCCAGCACTCATTGCCAATTCTGCTGCGATTAATTTCGTTGTCATTCCCCCTGTTCCAATCCCAGAACCAGATCCACTTGATGTGTCAACATTTAAAGAAGATATATCATCAACTAACAAAATTGGTTTTGCGTTTGGGTTTGTTCTTGGGTTATCAGTATAAAGACACTCAACATCGGTTAATAAAAATAGATAATCAGCATTAATCATTCCTGCAGTTATCGCAGACAATGTGTCGTTATCACCAAAACGAATTTCTTGCACAGATAGGGTATCGTTTTCATTAACAATAGGAATAACGTCCATATCAAGTAGTTCATTCATAGTGTTTTTAGCATTTTGAAATTGGGTCCAGTCAATTATATCATTTCTTGTTAATAATATTTGAGCAATTGTTTGATTTAAATGAGTAAATAAGTCATCCCATAGGGCAATTAGTCTGCCTTGGCCAATGGAGGCTAAAGCTTGAACTTTCGATAACTTTTTGGGTTTTGAGGTCAAACCAACTCTTTTAAGACCTACAGCAATGGCGCCAGAAGAAACAATCACAATTCGATGGCCCTGTCTTCGAAGTTTCACCAAAGTCTCGACAATACGAGACATGTTGGCAATCCTTGGTTCTCTGGTAACCTCATCGACAATTGACGAACTTCCAAGTTTGACCACAATAGTGTATGTTCGTGGTTTATTGATCTTTGCTTTGGCCATTGTTATTCGGTAATAAGAATCAAGAGAAGTAGCAAAAGTGGGTGAGAGATACAATTATTTCACATTTTTGTCTTCTAACTATCGAAAAAAAGCCTCCAATCAGTGTTCTTTATGACTCACGAAGATTTTCCAATCAGAGCTTTGTTACCCTCTGGAAAATGCGTCTGCTAGCGTTTGCTTGCGCCAAAAAGCATCAAGAAGCATGTCCACCAAAGCAGCATCCAAAGCTAAAAGAAGCAGAAGGAAAGAGGTTTTTAGTGTCCATCAAAGCATCGGTCCAGATGTTGGTGGAGCTGTTATTAAACCAAATTGAGACTAGATAAGCCTTTATTTACTGGAGAAAGAAGGGAGTATGGATTGTGACTCTTTGTTTTGATTTTGAGCCTTGTGGGAAGGGTTATCAGAAATCGTCTGTTGCTTCATAACTGCAATTTTATTTTGATTGACTTTTTTAAAATTTGCAATGCATAATGAGTTAATAGTAGTGTTTTTAAAAGTTGCATTTATGGTTCCATTTTTTCTTCTGAATCTATTTAAATCGTTGTAAATATCCTTTGGAATTAGTTTGACGTTAAATTTGGAATCCACTAACCCAATTATGATTGAGGGTGATATGATGCCCTTTTCAAAATTAGATTCAATGAATTCAGATACCTCTTTTGTTCTTCGTCTTAGCAACGATTGGGATGTTATATCTGTGATTCTATTATGATTAGTATGAGTAGACACAAGTCTGCTCATTCTCCAACACATTTCTGTTCTCAGGTAGCTGTAAGTAATATTAAATATGCATCCTAACTTGTACGAAGTGGTTTTTCTAATCCTACTGTTATTGTGGTCTTTATTATAACGACCACTATATTTGCAATGAAATGACATTCTAGTTTTACAGCTGGCTTTCAACACTAATCCTAACTTGGCTTCTCTTCCATACGTCTTTTGAACATACTCCTTGACTTTTTCTTTCGTGCTGAATTTCAAGCTTTTGTCGGGCAATATGTCTTGTTCATACCTAAAAGATATATGATCCATGACTGTTACTAATATAATTGGAAAATCAGTAATAAGAAAGAATAAAATGAAATAATGAATAACCTCAAGAAGGCACCATCTCTGTTTTTTCGGTCGTGCTACTGGGACACAGCAATTCACATTCATGTGCTATTGAACAACTTTTCTATCCATTATTTTCAGAAAAACGCATGAAAAACAATGTGCTGTTTCTAAAAACTGTTCTCAAAAATTTGTTGATCACCACCATCTAAGGAAATATAACCATTTTCATGAAAGAGTGGGTTTCCAACTTCAATCTTTTCTGGCTCCATACTAAAGAAGCCATCCATCCCTGTGGGTCTCCTGCGGCCACTGCATTACATCCCTCTCTCTGGTGATTTTCTCCAACTTGAAATCTTTTTTTAACCTAAGATCAACTTCTTTTACATTCGACCAATGCTTCATCCTGAAAATGTTTCAAAGGCCTTCTTTTTTACTTCTTCGCAGTAGCATTAGACTATTTGCTTTGAGGGAACCACACTGCCTTTCTCTGTTGTTTACCTTTAAATACTCTACTCTATCTGATAATTTCAAGAATTCCTCTTTCATTCCCAGCACAAGTATTGTTCGAAATTTTTTAACTAACCATGCCATGCAAAAATCTCTTAACACCAATGAACTGGAAAATCAGAAAGTCTATCAGACAGATAACAACTATGACCAAGACAATTACGATCCATTGAGCATTGCTTATTTTGGTACTGGAGATTTTGCTGTTAATCCATTGAAGTCGTTGTTGGATCTTAAAAGTTCAAATCCAAACTTAATCTCAAATCTCGTTCTTTTCACTAAATCTGATAAGCCAATTGGTAGAAATCGTCATAAAACAAACATAAAATCAGTTAACAATGCTCAAATTTTGGCTTTGAAAAACAATCTTCCAATTCGTTATGTCGATACCAAAAATGATTTTGATCATGTATTAAATAACACCAATTTCAATATGGCAATTGCTTGCTCTTTTGGTTTGTTAATTCCTTCAGATTTCATCAAGTCCTTGAAATTTGGTGGTTTAAATATTCATCCCTCATTACTACCAAAACATTCTGGCTCTTCGCCTTTACAATACACTCTTTTAAACAATGATAGCGTTACAGGTGTGACTGTTCAGACTTTACATCCAACAAAATTCGACCATGGTCAAATAGTTTATCAATCAGACGAATATCCACAAATCTACAACTCAATTACTGATTTGTCAGATTTTTTATCGAAATCTGGCTCAGATTTACTAATTCATGTTCTTAAAAATCATCTTTATTTATCTTTAGATCGTTATATAAAGCCTCTTAAATCTTATAAAAAAAACTTTACCAAAAAGATTCAGTCGATAGATAAAAAAATTTGTTTAAACTCCACAGAATCTATTCCAAACTATTTATTGATTAGAAAATTCCAAGTTTTCAACTCTCTTTATTGCTTTAAAAAAGTTCAGACAAAAAAACTGAAAAAAAATATTATTAATAATAACAATGATAACGAAACTAATCACATAAACATAAATAACAGCCTGATTAATTTTGAGCAAAAAAGAGTAATCTTGAAGAATATTTCGATTATCAATAATCTTGAAACCAAAAATGCATTGTACTTTAATGAAATCTCAAAACCATCAATGGTCGATTCCCCAATAGGTCATTTCCAGCTATCGAATAATTCAAACGCTATTTTATTTAAAATTCACAGCTCTGCCAACATCAATGAAAATTTTGATACGGTTGAAAACTTAACTTTTGAAAATTTCAAGCAAGAATCAGCTATGGAGTTTTTCAATTCATTAAAAAAAAAAACAAATTTAGAAAATGATTTCTTTTTTATTTAGCGAGTGACTTAAAAGAGCAACTTATAGAACAAAACTGTGAAAGAAAAAAAACAAAAAGAATAAAAGGTGAGTTAATGAATGTTATTATGGATGTTTTAATGTATATACGCCTAACCTGTTTACGATTTATTTTGGAAATGCCTGTATTATCGATTCATCTTTAATGTTTAGTTTTGCAGGAGTATCTGTGGGCAACACAATAGCTCCTTCATAGACAAAAACCACGTCAGTATTTACCTTCGCATTTCTCAAATAATATAAAAATAGTTTTTTGAATTTGGTTGTAGTTTTCATTCTAAAAATTAGCTCTAATGAAGAATCAAATCGGATGACTTTAACTGTAATAAAACTTTTAGCTTTTGATATTGTGGAAGATTTGATTTTTTTATTTTGTGGAACCAGATCATTAACAAAATCATTATCATCGCTATTTATACCACTAGATTCATTTTCAATATCATTATTCACAATATCATTAGATACAAAATCAGTTTTATCAAAGTTATTACTTTCGGCGTTCATCATTGAATTCGTTCTTTTTTTTTCTGAAATAGAATTATCAGAAACTAGGTCAAGTGAAGAACGTGAATTAGGTGGAGTTTCTAGTTCCTTGACATGATTTGAACTCAAAGATACATTGTTGCTATGGCTTGAAGTATTATTTCTAACAGGTGAAAAGTCACTTTCATCATCATTTAAAGAGTCTCGATTATGTTTCTGTGGGTTCTGCGAATCATCGAATCTATTAGGTATAGGTTCTGGAGTGGCATCATAATTTTCAATAGTGTTTTCTTTGTTCTCAGAGATGATTTCATTTTCATTAGTATTGGTATCATTATTCATCTTGTCTTGAGTTTCAATTACAGTTGGTTTGGTTGCATAACTCTTATCATCAGTAACATTTTTTTTCGATATTTCGTCAAGCTTGTTCTCAGAAAAGGCTTTTTGCTGATTCTCATGCAGGGTTTTGACTAATAAGCTGTCTTCTATTTCTTGCTGTTTATTTTCAGTTGCAATAATTTTTTGTTTTTCAGCTTTACTAAAAGTCAAATTTTCATTATTATCTTCATTATTATTTTCAGTTTCAGTTTCATTTTTGGAAATAGTTTGTTTTTCTGACTCAATTGTTTTGTTTTCATTACTATTTATGATGATATTAGACAGTTTGTCCTCTATAATATTGGGATTTTGGATTTTAATTTCATTTTTTTCATTTTTTTCATCACTTTTATTATTTTGATTGATTTGATTGCTTTCATCTTTATCGATTTTATTGTTCTGATTTTTATTATACAGATTTTCATCATTCTGATTGCCATTATTTTTGTCATCTGTATTACTTCTATTTCGTTTTTCATATTCACTATTTGTACTTATTATAAATTTAATATTTCCATTTTCAATGTTCGTATCATCTTCATTATCGGCGGTGTGTGGTTTTTCTACGGCATCCTTATTATTGCTATTGGGATCAGTTATCTCCTTCATAGGATGATCATCAAAGAAATCATCTTGCAATGATTTGGTTGGCACTAGGCTTTCATTTGAAATGAAAGAGTTATTAAAAAAACCCCAAATGATTTTAGACTTGTTCATTTTTTCAATTATCGAATCATTAATAGTTTTCCATTGTTCCAACTTGGACGATATCGCCTGTTGGTGAGACTTGGTATTCGTAATTGAATCATCATATTTTTCTCTTAGTATTTGATTGGATTTCCTTAAAATATCAATCTCCTTAACTAGAGATAGATTTTGCACCTTCAATTGATTTTTCTCAACAATGGCGAAATTCAACTGTCTCGAGATTTCGTTTAGTCTAGTTTCAGAGTTCAAAAGCTTCTCTTTAGCCACTTTCAAATCGTTGTCATAGTTTTCTTTCAATTTGTTCAAGCTCATTAGTGAGCTTTCGTAGAACGCTTGTATAGGATCCATTATCGCCAATTCACAGGCACTTTCATTCCACTAAAGCCTCCTGTTCCTTTATTATATCTGTGGATAAAAAGGAAAAGTGCCAAAAATGACAGAACACAAAAAAAACAACCACAAAACACGAAAAAAACCCACAAATCAACTCAGTCATGTGCATAAATGTGTTCGTGCTTGAATGCCGAAAAAGTCAATGTATCGGCCAAAATCGAACTGTGCTTCTTCTTCTTCTTCTTGTGCTTTGGATGATGGTGGTAAGTTTCTGCTGTCGCCTATAGATGCTTCCAAAAGTCGGTTGCTGGTTTTTTCGTATTCTTCTTCAAGAATTTGTCTAAATGCCGAATTACTTAGACGTTTGTTTGTTACTTCATTGATTTTGCTAAATTTGCTGAAATCATCTTCAACATTAGCCAAACTGATGCATTTACTAGAACTCAGTGTTTCTTTGATTAAGGCGATGTTTTTGTTTAAGTATGTGATGGTGAGTTTGCTGTAGTGCTTCAAATTTTCATACTCGTACAAATCGTTGAACATGAATTTGAACATGTTGTTGCATTTGTTTAATTTTAAATTGGGATAATAGGCTTTTTCATTAATTTTTTTTCTAATTTGTTTTAAGATACCATTGAATGGTTTTAAACTTTTATCCATTGTTGTTAAAAATCTTTTGAAATTGTTTAAAATTAATTCCGAATTATTTAAATTGTTCAAGTTATCAGTGACATTATCATTCAATTTTTTAAACTTTAAATTCATATCATATAAGTTCTCTAAATAATTAATGATGATTAAATTTTGATATTTGTGTAATATTTCTTTTACTTTTGAATTATAATCAATTTGTTCTCTAATTAATAATTGCCATTTTTTTTTGATTTGGAATTTTTGAAAACCATTTTGAGTTTGATTATAATTAGCAGTAGTATTTTTATCAATGAACTGGAAGGCTTTTAGTTTGAATCGAATTTCATCAATATTAGAAAATATTTGAAAAGATAAATTAGTTAGATCCCTTTTTTTATTATTGAGATACACTGTGTCAAATTCAACTTCTTTTAATAACTTGATTTCATTGAAATTTTTAATCAATTTTTCATATTTGGTATAAAGTATAGGTTTATTATTATTATTATGATTTTGATTTTTAGTAAACTGTTTCAAAAACTCTTCATAGCCAGTAAAATCTGTTGATTTCCAGGTTTTGATTTGATCATCAATGCTACTGTTCAATTCCTTAACATTTTCTTCATACTTTTTTTCCAATTCAATGATTTCAATTGATTTGACTAGAAATAATTTTATTAAGCTGGAATCAAAATTGTCTTTGTGTTTGTAATTAGTATTTAGTGTATTGGTTGGTTTGTTCTTATTGAAATAACGATATAATGAGGCTACATATATAATTATGGATTTTTCATCGGGATTTTCATTATTTATATCATTCAAATAAATCAACTTGGGAATTTTTAATACATTTGTTGTTATATTTAAAAATAGATTGATATTTTCTTCTATATTTTTAGGATTCAAATCATCAAAATTAATTAGTTCTGGTCTAAAATAATGTAGAATCGCACAAAATATTAATCCATTATTCCAATTTGTTGAAAAATTATCTATTGAATTGACTTTTTTGGTATAAATCGTATTATAAAATATAATTCCTTGACACCATTTCAATAAAAATATTTTCTCATTGATTATTGTTTTAAGTTTGTTATTACTATTATTAGTAGTGGTTGTAGTATCGCAATTTTTGATGGCATTGTTTCCATATTTGTCAAGATCAGTGGACGAAAAATTGAGTGTAAAATTAGATATTAGGATCCATATTAATGCTAGGATCAACTTTAAATTTCCGTCTAGAATATCTTCAGCCGATATGTTATTTAAAAAAATTTTCAAATTGAATTTTAGAAAATCAAAAAAAAGATTTAAATTCTCAATGAAATGTAATTTATGAATAGGTTTTAAATGAATGGGATGGATTATTCTAAATTTTTGATTTAAAGGTGTGTGGGTTGGTTTATCAATATCAAGATTATTAATATACAAAGTTTTTAACAATAGTATTAATTTTACTCCATTGCATAAATCTTTTGATAAATTTTTAACAAAAATTAAACTAGGATTTGTTCTAATCAACTCTACTATAATCAGATCATCAGTTTGTTGAAATTGGTTATTTATCCAACGAATAAAGACCTTTTCTTGAGTATTAATCCAATTCAAATTGCTTGAATTGAACGCTTTATTTGACATTTTCTAATTTTTATAAATTCCTTTAGTAAAAAAAATAAATCAAAGAAAATAAAAATAGTAGTAATAATAAAATACCTGGAAATTATCATTTATAAATATTGATGGCAATACTTGGTTGTTAAATGTTTCAAAACAATCTGCATTAAAATACTACAGGTAATATAAATTAAAGCAAAAGTTCAAAGCAGAACAAAAAACCAAAGAAAAAAGAAAAAGAAAAACTGATGAGTGTTTTATCATCATCGACGCCTTCCAGATTGGGATGTTTCATGTTGAGTGTACTGCATGTGCATGCGTTGTATGCACAGAGATTGATTAAACCAAGGTGATGGGTCTTGCGCCTTTGTTGACATTTTTTTTTCCGGTTTTTTGGTTCGTTTAAAAATTGCAGGTTTTGGAGCCATTTGAGAAGTTGCAGATGGTTGTGGAGAGTTTTGTCCTTTAGTTGTTTGTGTTTACTTGAATTTGTTTAAAGCTAGAGAAGGCCAATGGAGATGATAAACGACTACGACATTGAGGAGCCTTTGACGTCGACTGTTCGACCTGGTATGTGTTGATGGAGGCTGCATGTTTGAATAAGAAGTGTTATTCGAATGCATTACTAACAGGCGCATGTAAATATATACATGACGATTGAATTGGGTTAGCTACCAGATCTACTATAACTGTTAGAGTGATAAAATCGTTTGCATATAGAAATGTGAAAAGTTGGGTGTTTCATGACTTAGATTTGACTAAAACGACCATTCGGGAGTTGATGGAATTGATGAATCAAGTAATCTTAAGCAACTCACTATTTAGACCTTTCAAAACAAGTAAGTTTGATACATTTAAGTTGTACACTAAAGCCCATGGGGCCAAAACAATGAATTTGACAATAAACATGGAAGACGATGAACTGCTAATATTGAAGGAATTGAATAAGACATTGTATGACTATGGAGTTGAGAATGAAACTGAAATATCGTATTTTAAGATGGCAGACTACTTGCAATTCAAGACAAATCCAGCTGAAAAATGGTAATTCAAACTTGTGAAGGGTCGTTATCTCTGGTTTCTTTGAATTATAGTGACTATTGAACATGTTTTATCAGCGAATTACCGGTGTATTCGTAAGATTGTAAATTCGTAAATTCGCAAATACATGACCGCGCGAAATGGGAACCAACGTCGGAACGTTCAGCCTCATGGGTGTTCGCACATCGGCTGATTCTCAATTGCATTCAAACCGTAGATAAAATTTAGCGTTTCTGTTTTTATCTCCTATCTTTTGAACAACAATAACAAACCACCATCCATTGCTATTGGAACAGTAGATACTTCAAGGACAAATCAAAGGTTATTGGATTGATACATTAATATCTTGGTACTTATTACTTATAATCGGTAGAGTAGATTAGTGTCCCAACATGATGAGAGTTTATTCTGTGTCTAAAGTGTATGCGAATGCTTGTGAAGATAGACCAAGAGAATACTGGGATTATGAAGACCATAAAATATTTTGGAGCAACATATCGAATTATGAGATTATAAGCAAAATAGGGAGAGGAAAATATTCGGAGGTGTTTGATGGAATCAATATTTTGAATCAACAGCCATGTGCCATTAAAGTGTTAAAACCAGTAAAGTTGAAAAAAATTTTCAGAGAAGTTAAAATTTTGCAAAACTTAACAGGTGGAAAAAATATTGTTGGATTGTTGGATATAGTTCATGATCCTAACTCGAAGATTCCTGCGTTAATATTTGAGCATGTCAACAATATTGATTTTAGAGTGTTGTATCCTAAATTTCAAATCATTGATATTAAATATTATTTTACGCAGCTATTAATTGGGTTGGATTATTGTCATTCGATGGGGATAATCCATAGAGACGTCAAACCGCAAAATGTTATGATCGATCCCATCAAGAGAAAATTGAGGTTAATTGATTGGGGGTTGGCAGAGTTCTATCATCCCGGAACCAATTATAATGTTAGGGTGGCTTCAAGGTATCATAAAGGACCAGAATTGTTGGTTAATTTACAACAGTACGATTACTCGTTAGATCTATGGTCAGTTGGGGCAATGTTGGCCGCTATAATATTCAAAATCGAGCCCTTTTTCAGGGGAAATTCCAACCCTGATCAGTTAGTTAAAATTACCAGAGTATTGGGTACCAACAAACTAGAATTGTATTTGAACAAGTATGGAATCGACTTGGATCAGGAAACATCGAGATTGATAAGTCCCTGCAATGAAAGAAGCTGGCAAAGTTTCATCAATGACAACAATCGAAAATTTACTACAAATGCAGTGATCGACCTCATTGACAATCTCTTGAGATACGACCACCAAGAGAGATTGACAGCCAAAGAAGCCATGGAGCATCCCTTTTTCGAGGGCACACCCACATTCTAAGAGCCAGGGTATATAGCAGCACAATATAGCAAGAATGGAATATATATTCAGCAATTGTGAGGCGACTGTAGAGGATGAGCTGAGCATAACAGCAATCACAGTCCTTTGGAGTGGTGGAAAAGGAAAACTGTTGTGTTTACGTTTTGTCAGGTGACGAAAAAGGAGAACGCAGCAAGATAAGAGGAAGAGGAAAGAGAGGAAGAAGAGTTGACAACAAACAGAGTGGAATAGAACAGAGACATGGGGTTAACATCTTCAAAGCTTGTGGAAGATCTTTTGGATGGCACCAACTGTACGTATTGCGAACTGTAGAACGAGGGTGTGAAGCACCAGCCTGAAGCATGGAAACTAACACTGTGTTTAGTTGATCTCGATGATATAGAAAGGTTGCGTAAGCGATTCATGAAGTTGGACAGCAATGGCGATGGAACAATTGACAAAGACGAGTTTCTTACTATCCCTGGTGTCTCCTCCAACCCACTAGCAACAAGATTGATGGAAGTGATCGACGTGGATTCCTCAGGGTCCATAGATTTCCAGGAATTTATCAGTGCCTTGTCTATTTTCTCCAACAAGACGTCGAAGGAGGAAAAATTGAGGTTTGCCTTCAGTGTTTATGATATCGACAAGGATGGGGTAATATCAAATGGAGAACTATTCATAGTGTTGAAGGTGATGGTGGGAAAGAACTTGACTGACGAGCAGTTACAGCAAATTGTGGACAAAACCATTATGGAAAACGACCAAGATGGCGATGGAACCTTGGATTTCGAAGAGTTCAAGAAAGCTGTGGAACACACTGAGATTGCAAACTCGTTGACATTGCATTCTTTTTAAAGCACCTAAATATATAGCAACAAGCACTCGCTGTGCTCAAGACATGACATTATCACATTACCACATTTACACTTTAACACTGTAATGCTTAGAGACATTGATGACAAAGACTCCCATGCCAGAGCCCTTCGCAAGAGCCTGGCAATGCAAGAATAGCCAGAGCAGTTTAATAAACCTCCTGCAACAACAGCTCCAGTCGAACGTTTAATGGAGGTATATCACTAATATCAGTTATATCATTTATATCTCGTCTGTTGTCCCGATTGGGAAATATCCTTTTTCTCTTCGTCTACCTCCAAAATAAACACTTTTTCCATTCCATCTAGAGGAAATACTCAGTTATGTTGGGTTATATTGGGTTGTATCACATTGTTTCAGCAACTAACATGTAATTTGTATGTAATTTGTATGTAATTTGTGTGTAATTCGCATGTACTTTGGGTCGAATTGAATTTTTTTGGTTAGTGGATGTGTGGACAGGGAAAAAACAGTTGCTATCCTCTGGATATTTGATTTCATTACATTAGATTAAATTCAATAAAATTGGATTGAGTTACATTACATTACTATTTTCTTACTTTACGATTTTACTATTTTATTATGATTTTATTCGTCTATTCACTCCCAGATGAGATTTAATTCCCTCCCTTTTGCTATTTCACTGGATTTTAATAAGCATGTCATTTTTTTTCAAAGTATCTAATTGTTTATCACCAAGCAATATAAGATCTTGTAATTGAGAGTGATTTATTATTTTTATTTAAATTGGACAAATTTAGTTTTCTTCTTTTATATTAAATTGCAATCTGTCGTGTTTTAATTTATTCCCTTTATATTCAATTTTTATCACCATAATTTCATTTAATACTTTTATTATTTTCTACACACATCACAAACCAAAAATTTATTTCAAACTCTGATTATATTTTTTGCCAGTAAAAATATAAATACAAGATTAAGAATAAGAATATATTGTATCAAATTATATTATATTACAGTATATATAATATATAATATGAATAAGCCCTCATCAACCTAAGAAAAAGATAATTGTTACTCTACTCCCCTCACTTCGTGGTTAAACAATACTACAAACACACAATGTCATTAGAAATATACAACAACAACACTCATAATTTCAATAATATAATAGATGAGTTGAAAAAATATAATGAAATCGAGATAAATGAAAAAACCAAACTATTCACCCAAATTCACGAACTACAGTCAAAGATAAAATTCTACGAAAATAATATAAACAATCACTACCATATCATAAGCAGTCCTGCCAAAGAAAAGGAGACTGCTGTTGAGCAAGAAACTAGCACTAAAGATAATGAAATCATTGATAGATTAATAAAGGATAAAGAAAACTATAAGAAAAAGTATAACGAGTTGAAATTGGATAATTTTAACAAGATAACCGAGATTAAAAACCTAAGAATCAAACTAAATAATGATAACGAAAATGGTAAAACTAATAGTGGCCACAGCAAAAATATAAACGACATTAATAATAAGTTGAAAATGAAACTACGAGACTCTATACTTAATTTAAACAAGTTGACAATGGAAAATGAAATTCTAAGAAAGAAAATATTCAATTACAACCAAATTAATAACAAGCACGACTTGAATTTTTTTAACATAAATGATTTTAATAAAAACGAAAGCAAATTTCCATATAACCAGACTTTTAAACCACTAAACGAGTTGAATGACGAGCTATCTGATAAGGAAAATGCAAATGCAAATGCAAATGCAAATGGAGCTCAGAAAGATCTCAATAAAGAACTAGATAAAGAAATCAAAGACGAAATGATCAAAAAACCCTTGTCTAGAAAAAAATCAATATTGAAGAAAAACAACTTAAACTTTGTACAAATTCAAATCATTGGAAAGCTGAACATGTTGAAGCCATGCTATTTTAAGATTCCAGTAAAAGAAATGGACAAAAACACCAACAATATCAAGCTATTGAGAAAGATCTTTGTCAAATACTCAAACAAAATAAACAACAATGTGAATAGCTTGATCTTCAAGAACTACAAGGGGAAGACCATTGATCTAGAAAAGGGGTACGATTTCCAGCATGGCGAGATTCTCTATGCATATTACAAGTGAGATTCACTAGTTTTGCTTTCCCACAAGTTGATCTAACTATTTGGTTCAACCATCTCATTCAACCATCGACTCCATGGTCACCAAAAGACCATTCAAGATTGCCAGTGGTGTGCAGTTTGTTTCGTTAGCTTTTGCATGTTTACGTTTATGCTCATTTTTTCTGTTCGGTTCTTTCTTTTCTTTCTTTTCTTTCTTTTCTTTCTGTTCTGTTCTGTTTTATTCTGTTCTTTTTTATTCTGTTTTTGTAGGATTGTTCATCTCTTATTCTTCCATAGATTTAAACACAAATAAACACTTCGTTCTGCTCTGTTGCCTATTGCGGAAGTTTCTGAATGGAGCAATGCCTGTTCCGGAATTTCCACATTGGGATTGGGATGTTTATTTTGGGTCGCGTTGTTTTTATTTTATATTTACTTTTTTTTGGCTTGTTCACTTTGTTTCTTCTAGCTTCAGGCTCTTCAGCTCTTTCCTCTAGACATTGTTCAGATTTACTTTCTCGAGTTCAGATTCCACTGAACAACCAACTGTTACTCTTGTTTTGTCGTACCACACTGCTTTTTTGTCATCATGAACACTACCTCTACTGCCCCCAGTCGTGATCACTCCCCCTCCGTCACCAATCCAAGCGACAGATCCATCAGGTCCATCAGATCCTCCAGATCCACCCAAGACAGAAACGAAAAAATTAAAATCAAGTTGAGAATGCAAGACAACTCTTTGGAATTAATCTATCAAATCAAAATGCACACCAGATTCAAGAAGTTGTTTGACAACTACTGCACCAAAAACGAATTAGATCCCGAATCTATCAGATTCATGTTCGATGGAACGAGAGTAACCCCCAACGACTCCCCTTTGAAGTTCGAAATGATCGATGGTGATGTGATTGAAGTTGTTCGTTACCAAAATGGGGGAGGTTTCTAACCATTGCAAAGCTGATAAAGTAATTCTTTGGGCTCCCATCTGAAATGAAAAAAATAAATTAATGGCTATCGCTTTTATAATCTAGTTTATCTCTAATTATTTCACTCAATTGTTCTGCTCGTAAGTAATTAATATATGTAATTTGATGATTTATTCAAAATCCTTTTTTTTCCATGTTCTCCTTTTGTTTTATATCATTTAATAAATTACTTGAGTTCAATCATTTGTTTTTTTCACTTTTTCCTATATAAATTTTTTTTATAAAAAAAGAAAAGCAATAGAAAATCAATAGAACGACAATTAACAGTAAAAAACCAGTAATTGAACAACGAAAACCAGTGTGGTCTTTGCAGAAATAATAAAACTTGTCGAATTTGTTTAATTGCTCCCAACATTCTCACTGCTTCTATTACAATTCACCCATTTGAATTGTTTATTCTGCTCCATTTTTACCTCTCTGCTCCTAATTCTCTACTCCTTCTGTTGCCCACTTTTATTCCTTGTACTCTTACTCTACTTTTACCACTTATCTCTATTATCTCTCCTTATTTTCTTCAATTGAGCTTGCACTTGCTCCCAGTCTTTCTGATACCACTTCTACTCTCCCTTTTTTCTTCTGCTCTGAAATCCTCGCTTGGTGTGGTGATTTCGTCAACTATTCTTTTTCACTGCTTCCTTTAACAATAGCCAAACGATTATCAACTCTCTTCTGAATCCACAAATTTCACCAGATTATCTTTATTTGAATATTTCTTAGATATGTCCTCTTCTTCTTCACCCCCTTCTTCTTCACTTTCTTCATCCACTCCATCGACACAATTTTCAGAAATTCCTTCATCCAAAAATCAACCCCCAGTTTCTTCTTCTACTTCTACTACTACTACTACTACTACTACTACCACTACTACTACTTCCAAAATTACCTCTGATACCAAAGATATCAATAGCAAACTACCCACTAATGACAAAAACACCTTTGTTATCCCATCACCAAGGTATGGTATCAATGCTGTTCAAATAAACTCAGCCAGAGAGATGTTTCTAATGTCCACAAGATCTCGCCAAAATCCAAACAAAATTATGCCAAATAAATATAAAATATCCAATTCATCCTATAATAACAACACTAATAACAACACTAATAATAACGGTAATAATAATATTGACCCAAATACTAATACTAATACTAATACTAATTTATTTTCTTCTTATCCATCTTCGCCTCCACCTCCATCGCCACTCCCATTTCCATCCTCAAACTACAATCATACTCACAATTTCAACCATGAACTCGATACTAAGATTCCAATTGACACCTCAAATGTAATGATACCAGCAACTTCTCACGATGGGCCTTGCAATAATCCCAAATGTTCCCATTGTGGTGCTGTTATAATACCTGCCCCTGCTTCCTCTTTCCCAATTAAAGACTCCCCTTCAATATCAATAAATAACTGGGAAGTCTTTACAACAAGAAAACCAATTTTCAATGCACAGGAAATTGATTACTATGAAAAAAAATTAAACCTACCTCTTCCTGAAATGATCTTTGGCAATAACCACATCAAAATTATCAATTCAGCTAAAAATTTTGAAATCAACTTTAACACCATAGATGCCCTAGATTTAGTCTTGAAATATGGCTGTGATGAAAAAAAATTACTAAAAGTTGCTCACTCTGATCACTGGCGTTCTGTAAGAAAAAATAACAATAATAACAATTTAAATAAATTCAATTCTTCAAATACATTGAATTCCTTTGACGATGGTTTGACAAAAATTTTAAAACCTTTTGATTGGACTTATACAACTCACTATAAAGGCACTTTAATCGAAAATAACTGCATTGATGATAATAATAATAACCCAATAGAATTTAAGCCAACAAATGAAAAAATCCCTCTAAATAAACTAAAAAGAGAAGATCCCATCTTATTCTTCGATGAAATGATTCTTTATGAAGACGAATTGGCCGATAATGGTATATCCATTTTACAAATCAAAATTAGAGTAATGGCAGAGAGGTTATTGCTATTGTCAAGATTCTTTCTAAGAGTCGATAATGTGATTTTTAAAATAAAGGATACAAGGGTATTTATTGAGTTTAATGATAATTTGGTTCTAAGAGAGTATAAAGAACTAGAGGATACATATGACAATGTTTTGCACAAAGCAAAACAGTATAGCTCTTTTTATTCCTCAAATGATCCAAGGGCTTTATTAAGAGATAGCAATTGGGTTAGTGGTCGTTTAAAACATATCAAAACTAAAACAGAAGAAATTAGATTGTAACTTATATAATCTTTGTTGTTTATATATATATATATATACATATAGATATTTATGTATTTTTATTTTTGTAAAGTGAGCTATACAAGCAGATTAAAACCATCTTTTCCGATGTTTTTAATAAATTAATGTTTATTATATTTAATTTGAATAGACATAACACATTGCTTAAGTATTTAGATACAAAACTCAAAAAGAAAAAAACAGAAAAGAAAAGAAAAGAAAAGAAAAGAAAAGAAAAGAATTATCATTTAACATTGAAGGATAAGTAATAAAATAAAAATAGCCAATACATAACAAATAAATACTGAATTAGATAACGCTTGGGTTGAAAAAAAAAGTACAATAGCAAGATTCTCACTAACAAAGAAATAAATTGAAAAAAGAAATAAAACCTCGTGAAACAATAAGGCTAGTAATTATAGGTTGAATTGGTAATTAAAAAAAGAAGTTAAGAAATAACCTTCCTGACCTCTAAAGTTATAAATCCTTTGTGGGTATTAAATTGATCAAGATCTCTTAGTCGTACATCAAAATATTTTATTGGCTTACCATTAAAAATGTAATCAAATTTATTTGTGTCATTACTATTGATACAAAATGACAAGGAATTTTCATATATTTGAATGACATCAGATAAATTGTCGTTTCTATTGAAGCTTTGAACAAAACTATTCAAACGTTTATTATTGTTAAGTTTTTTGAAAGTTGAAGCTGGCACTATTTTGACAGAGATAACATCATTTAAATTTTTCAAATGAGATAAAGAAAGCAAGTTAGAGGCTTGATTTAGATTAGCACTTGGGGTAGGGGTTGAAGTATTTGATCGATTATAAATAGATGAAAGTGAGGTGGAAGTAATTGAAGAAGGATTTGGCAGGTTGGAGAACAATGAGGAAGTATTTGTTAAATTTGTAGATGATAGAGTAGGAGAAAATGTGCTTGATGATTGGGTAAAATGTAAAGGATTTGAGGGTAAAAATTGATTGTTATTATTTTTAATACTTTTATTACTACTATTAACAGCATTATATTCCGAATTACTATATGGATTTAGAATTGGATTTGAATTTGAACTCGAATTTGAACTCGAATTTGAATTTGAATTTGAATTTGAAGCTGAGTTTATATTTGATTTCCGGCTGAAACTTGTATTTTGAGAAATATTCTTTTTATTGAAATTTTTTTGTGTGTCAAATACAGTGGATTTATTAGCAAATTTATTTCGAACAATTTTTGGACTATTGATCTTCGAAATAGTTGGCAGATTTAATAACACAGATGATGTTGTTGAAGTAGATAATCTATGATTGTTATCATCAATTGAAAGATTAAAACTTGAATTTGATTGAGACTTGTCGTTTTCTATATTATTATTATTATTATTATTATTATTATTATTATTATTATTATTATTATTATT
>JAKTTS010000409.1:0-14614 GCA_030560485.1 Ascoidea tarda (nom. inval.) | reverse complement strand
TATTTATTTATTTATTTATTTATTTATTTATTTATTTATTTATTTATTTATTTATCTATTTATTGCATGTCTTTGTAATAGTCTTCACTTTCAAAAATCAACGTATTTATATTGTTATTATTCTGGTTTCTTTTATATACCTCTCAACACTTTCTGGTTAGTTGAATCAATCACTTTTGTTTTTTTTGGTCAAGACTGGTTCGGAATCTTGATTTACTTTTTTTTTTCTTTTATATCTTTTTAGATTTATAACTAATATCAAATGTATTTACAATGGTATTGTTTTGAATTGTGTAACGATGATCCTTTTTATTATAATTGTATATGTAAAAAGATATGTGATAAAAAAATAAAGGCATAACTCTAAAAGTGGAATTAAAAAGAACAAAAAAAAAAAGAACAAAGAAAACATTGCAACATTTCAAGTTACAAAAAAGGTATTTTTTTGAGGATTAAATCTGATAAGTGGGATGTGGGGTTAAGTTATAACCCAAGTTCTTTTTCTAATTCATCACAGGCTTGAACAAAAATAGAAACAATTTTGTCAATTTCTTCTTTTGTTACAGTGTATGCTGGAGAAAACATTATATGGTCTCCCTTTTTGCCATCGACAGTACCATCTAAACCTAGGATCTGCATACCATTTTTGAAGCAAATGTCACCTAATCTGTGTCCTAAGTTTAATTTTGGATCAAATGGTTCTTTTGTGGCTTTATCTTTGATCAATTCAACACCTTGGAAAGTACCAACCCCTCTGACATCACCAATTAGTTTTGAGTCCTTTAATTTTTGCTGTAAAGAAGCGTTGAGGTAGTCGCCCATTTTTTTGGAGTTTTCAATCAAGTTGTTTTCAAAGATTTTTTTTTGCACAGCCAAGGTGACTTTACAGTTGAACGAGTGAGATTGATAAGTGTGAGCAGATGGCATTACACCAGAACCGTTGACAAAAACGTCTCTAACAGCTGGAGAAACCAAAACACCGGCAATCGTAACATAACCAGAGCCTAAAGTCTTGCCGATAGTTTGAATATCTGGGCCTTTGTTTAGAGGTAAGAATTGTTCCCAAGCATGGTAGGTACCTGCTCTGCCCATACCACACATAACTTCATCCAAGACGAATAAAGCACCATATTTGTGGCAGATGTCTCTAATGCCTTCTAAATAGCCAGGAACTGGAGTTGCACAGCCCAAACTTGAACCGGAGACAGTTTCGCAGATAAAGGCACCAATTGTGTCAGGGCCAGCAGATGTAAAAGTGTCTTCGACTTCTTTAACTAGTCTGTCCTTATATTGTTCAAGGGATTCATCAGGTTTTCTTTTTTGATATTCGTAGCATTCGGAGACCTTTAGACATTGTTCTGCTGGGAGACTGACTGGTTTATACTTATAAAATCTGTTTGAGTCAGCAATGGAGATTGAGCCGATTGTAAAACCATGGTAGCTTTGGTTTCTTGAGATGAATCTGGATCGTTGTGGTTGACCATTTTCGATGTGGTATTGGTAGACAAGTCTTAGCATATTCTCGTTGGCTTCGGAACCAGAACCAACAAAGACAGCGGCAGCAAAGGCGTCCTTTGGTGAATGAGTGACGATAAATTGAGCTAGATCTTCAGCGTTATGGTTTTCAGTTGTTAGAGGGAAAGAGTAGGCACATTCTTCAGCAGCATCTTTCATTGCTTGGACGATGTCTGAGTCGCCATGACCTAAAGAACCAACGGAAGCTGAAGTGTTACCATCGATAATTTCTCTGATTTCGTGGGTAACAGGGTCCTCAACAGTCAAGTAGATACCCCTACCACCAAGAACGAAAGGTTGGTTTTCAGCAATGACTGATTGAAAAAGATAAGATTTTTGAGCCATTTTTAATGATTTAAGAGGATCAATGTGTTTCTAGTAAGATTGAAAGCGATTAACTGAATTGGCAGTCCAATTGAAGTGAGAATGAGGATGATGATGAAGAGAAGAAAAGAGAGAAATGGAAATGAAATAAAACCGAAGAAAAGCTGAAATATTTATACGAATTGTGATCAGATATGATTGGGATATAGGTTCGAACGAGTAAAAGTAAGGAGTTGCACTCATTAGCAGAATTGATTCATGTCAAGCTAGCCCAGAGGAAACAGCTCCATAATACAAGCATTGATGTGATATTGGTCAAGGCAGTCGCAAAAATAAAGGTGGACCAGTCTGGTTAAGCTACTATCTTGTTCTCCAGACTAGCAGTTATAACTATTCTCAAAGTAAAGATAACCCTAACTCTAAAGGTATGCACATAGCAGACTTTGACACTCTCTGTAGCACCTCTGGGGCTTTGGCATTATATTTTGTATCTCCAAAAGAAGAAGTTCAAAAGAAATTTGAATAAGTCTAAAGAAGTTCAAAAAAAGTTAGCAGAATGCCTCCAAGGGCTACTTCCCGATTTGGCAAGCGGTTGATCCAGAGCTGAAGACGCCGTTTTGGGAAGTAGCCGTCGCTGGGCCTCAAGCCAATGAGGAACTACTGGAGAAGCAGCAGAAGCAGCAGAAGATAAATGCTCTTGACATGCTCCCAGTAGCGACGGCTATCGCCAAAGACCACCAGTTCCATTTTTCGATCGCTACAGTGTCTAGACATTGTTGTTGCTGGTCCATCCTGCTTGTTTGGGCAAAATGGGCCTCGATACACTAACAGCATACACGCGCGAGTAAATTCTGGCCAGAAGTTGCATCTCCGTTCTCGATATCTTGCTTTAAAACCACATTTGCTGGTGTTTTGCTTTGCTTTCGCTTTGCTTTCGCTTTGCTTGCGCTTTTTTGTCGTCTCTTCTTCTCATCCTTCTCGTCCTTCTCGTCCTTCTTCTCCTTCTCCTCCTCCTCTTCTTACAGCTGTGGCATGCACGTGAGTTCCGGCCCATTCCGGCCCGATGAGCTGCTGAGAAATGACTTTTTGCTATTCTCCTTACTTTTTTGCTATCCTTTTTTTACCAACAGGTATAAATATCTGGCAGTTGATACTGGTCTTCTCTGTGCCTGCACTCGTTTCTGCTATTGTTCGACTTGTTCCACTGTTCACCACAATGAACAGTTATATATACGACGAAGAAGACTCCTCGGACTACCAAAACGACCATGATTCAGGCATTGCTGTGTCTGAAAAGGACCTCAACAACCTAGGCGTTCTCTACTTCAATTACAGCAACTTGGAGGATGTTGACAGCCTTGCCAAAGAGCGAAACTATCGCAACAGAGATCAAATTGTATTGAATCCCCAAACTGAAAATCTCAAACAAAAACTTGACATGTTCATCAAAGAGCACATTCACGAGGACGAGGAAATCAGATACATCATCGATGGCTCAGGTTTCTTTGATGTCAGAAGCGCCGACGAGAAGTGGATCAGATGTAAAGTAGAAAAAAACGACTTGCTCATATTGCCTTCAGGAATCTTCCATCGTTTTACTCTAGACTCAACTAATTATGTCAAGGCTTTGAGACTATTCCAAGATGAGCCCAAGTGGGTTGCTTTGAACAGGCCTGTTGATCTGTCCAACCAATACAGAAAACAGTACGAGCAGAAATACTTGTCTTCAATCCCAGTCTAATTTGAACAGCCCACTCGATGTCTATCTATCTATCTACATCTATATCTATATCTATATTTATATATTATTAATTAACAAACATTGTCCATATACGCTCATAATCAAAATCCGAAAAACTCGCACAAAAATAAAAAATAAAAAATAAAAAGGACTTCCGCATTTTTGGCCTCCAAAAAATTTTATTGAAAATTGCAAAATTTGGCTCATTCATCAAATCTAAAATTTATTCTCATTATCTCATTATCTCATTATCTCATTATCTCATTATCTTATTATCTACACATCTACACAAACACACAAACACACAAATACATAAATACATAATAATGGGTAGAAAAAATAAAAATTCCAAACAATCTTTGTTCTCAAAAAAAAAACAGCGTGCCAAAGAAATTGAATACATAAAAAATCTTCAAGCTCAGATAAACGATTTCAATCCAAATGATTCACTAACAACCTCAAATATTTCTCAATTCTCTCAGTTGCCAATATCAAAGGAAACTCTCAGAGGTCTTACAAGTGCAGGCTTTGTATCTCTCACTGACATTCAAAAGAAATCAATCCCAGTTTCCCTAAAAGATTTGGATATTCTAGCTTCTGCAAGAACTGGCTCCGGCAAAACATTGGCCTTTCTAATTCCCATAATCGAAAAACTATACAGGAACCAATGGACTGAATATGATGGTTTAGGAGCTCTAGTTCTATCCCCCACAAGAGAATTAGCCATGCAAACATACGAAGTACTAACAAAAATCGGCAAGTACAACTCATTCTCTGCTGGTTTGGTTATGGGTGGTAAAGATTTAAAATTCGAAAAAGATCGTATCTACAAAATGAACATTTTGATTGCCACTCCTGGTAGAATCTTACAGCATTTGGATCAGTCTGCTGGTTTAGATGTATCAAATTTACAAATTCTAGTTTTAGACGAAGCTGATAGAATTCTAGATATGGGTTTCAAACTGGCTTTAGATAGCATTTTGAACCACTTACCTCCAACCAGGCAAACTTTGCTCTTTTCAGCAACCCAAACAAAATCAATTACTGACCTAGCTAGATTGTCTTTAATTAATCCTCAATACGTTGATACCGACAATTTATCAAATCAGAAACCACACAACTCAACAAATGAAAACACCATCACCGATAACAACAATCAAATCCTATCTGCAACCCCACAATCTTTAGAACAGAGCTATATTGTAGCAGAATTGCAGGATAAATTGAACATCTTATGGAGCTTTATAAAATCACATTTAAAATCAAAAATCATTGTCTTTTTTTCTACATCAAAACAAGTCCATTTTGTTTACGAGTCCTTTAGAAAATTGCAGCCTGGAATATCCTTATTGAAACTCCATGGCAGACAAAAGCAAACTTCAAGAACTGAAACGACCTTTAAATTTTCAAATGCTCAATATTCCTGTCTATTTGCAACAGATGTCGTTGCAAGAGGCATTGATTTTCCATCTGTTAACTGGGTTATTCAACTAGATTGCCCAGAAGATGTTTCCACTTATATCCATAGAGTTGGCAGATCTGCTAGATTTGGCAAGTCCGGAAAATCTTTGTTATTTCTCTTACCATCAGAATCAAAATTTATCGACAATTTGAATGCAAAAAACATTACAACTTTAAAACAATTGAATATAAAACCCTCAAAGCAAAAAACTGTTCAAAAGGAATTACAAGGTTTGTGTTTCAAAAATCCAGAGTTGAAATACTTAGCTCAAAAGTGTTTTATATCCTACTTTAAATCAATTTACACTCAAAAGGATAAACTGGTTTTTCAATTTGATCAATTGCCCTCACAAGAATTTGCAAAATCCTTGGGTTTGTCAGGAACACCTAAAATCAAATTCAAAAATATGAATGAAAACGATATATCAAAGTCAAAACAACTTAAAAATGCTTCAAGAAACTTACTAAAATTATCAAAAGCAAACGATGATGGTGAAATCCTCGAAGATAAAAATAAAAAAACAAGAACTAAATATGATAAAATGTTTGAAAGACAGAATCAAAATGTCTTGTCAGAACATTACTTGGGAATTACATCTGAACTGAAGGATATCAACTTTGAATATCAAGACAATAAAGATAACAATAAAGATAACAATGATAATGATAATGACAATGATGATGATGATGACAATGATGATGATGATGGCGATTTATTAAAAATCAAAAGAATTGATCACAAATTAGATGATGATAACGATTTAACTTCATTTAATGAAATCAATATATCCAAAAGAGCATCTAAGAAAGCATTGAGCAGAAAAGCCTCATCTAAAAACAGAGGAAATCCAACAAAACTAGTATTTGATGACGATGGAAACCCACACGCAATATATGAATTAGAAGAAGAGGAAGATTTCCACAAAAAAGGGGATGCAATGGAACAGAAAAAAGAGTTTGTAAGTAAAGAAACTGAGCATATGCAAAGGGCTGATGTGGAAGATAAAATTGTAGCCAAAGATAAAAGAGATGCCAAAAAAAGGAGAAGAAAAGAGCTTGAAAGACAAGCCTTGTTGGATGAAAATGACTCTAAATCAGGAGCTGGAGTGCAGTTTGTTCTTGGTAAAAACAGTGAAGATGAGGATGCAAATGAAAATCAAGACGATTATGGAGAGAGTGGAAGTGAATGTGAAGAACCCTTATCAAAGAAGCCCAAATGGTTTCAGAATAATAAAATTGGAGGTGAAATCAACGATAGTGAGAATGATGATGGTATAGTAGAATTTGAAAGACCAGAGACCTTAGAAGATTTAGAGGCATTGACAGCCAAACTTATGTAATGTTAATAATTGTGATTTGTTGTGATTTGTTGTAATTTCTTGTAATTCTACTTTGTTTATTGCTTAGTTTTTGTCTATTTTTGTTTGAAACTGGATTTGAGCTTGCTTTTGTGTTAATTTCTTTTGAGGGTTGAGAGATTTGGAGGAGCAAAGCAAATATATAAAAACAAAACTTTATATGGGATAGCAATTATATAAATTGGAAAGTGGTTAGAAATTGATGAGGGAATGTGATATTTTTGGACAAATTGAATCATTGGAAAATTGAGTTGATATGAGTAGCAATTTTAGAATTATGTATGTTGTAGTTGTAGTAAACCTAGTATAATAAGGGCATTCTTGAGTATTGAATCATCATTAATTAATAACAAATGGAAATTCATTGAAATCTAAGTTGAATAAGGAAAAATACAGTAAATCTTGTTTTTTGATTGAGATTTAGATTGCTAATAGTGAATTGCTAAATATTTTTTTGAATTTTGTATTTAAAGACAAGTAATTAAACAAGATAAGATCATTAATGTTCAATTAAAGACACCAGATACATTATATACGCTATATATATTTATTGAATTATTGAATTATTAAATTATTGAATTATTGAATTTCTTAATTTACTACTTTACTAATTTATTAATTTATTAATTTATTAGCTTATTTGCTAGTTTATTAAATTATCGAATAAAAAATGAAGTTTCTTAAACAAATTGTTATTTGTTTAACAATTTTCGAGGTTTCAATTGGACTTCAAGTTTTCGGTGGTAATAAAAAAGATCAAAAAAAATATGATTATAAAAGCATTGTCAAGACATGGGACTTGGAGGATATGAAAGATTTTCTAAGTGATCATAACGTTGTTTATAATGAACAAAGCAGTGCTGATGAGATCAAGGACAAATTCAATGAACAATGGGAGAAAATTGTGAATTATTATAACGAAAACTATGAAAATGGTAATGTTAATGATTATGATACTAAGAATTTGAAACAGAAATTTTTGAAATCGTCCACTGGAGATAAAATTAATAAGAACTTGAATTCTGACAGCAATTTCAATTTACACTGGAATTTTTTTTCACCATCTAATAAGGAAGAAGAATTCAAGAGCTGGTTTTTCAAATCATGGTCGAAAGATGACTTGTACAACTTTTTGGCCAAGAATGGAATCAAAGTGTCGAATCAAGTTGGCGATTCTAAGGATGAGTTGATTAAAGTGGTTGAGGACAATTTCGATGATATTGCAAAGAAATCCAAGAAGAGTGGAAAATATGCTGGGCTGTGGATATTCAGCTATTGGAATGAAAGCTCGTTGAAGCAATGGCTTGATGAGAACAAGATTTCGTACGATGAATCGTTATCAAGAGACGAGTTGGTTAAGAGTGTTAGAGACAATATCTATGATGTTTCAAGGGGTGTTTCGAACAAAGCTGAGGAAGGTAGAAAAGGAATCTGGAATACGTTGGAAAATCAGAAAGATAAGGTTTATAAAACAAGCGAAGATATCAAAAAGGACTTTTTTGATTCGTGGAACGAAGATGATATTTACAAATGGTTATCAGAAAATGGGTTGGTTGATGGTACAAAGGAAATCCAACACAATAAAGACCAATTAGTCGAAGTTGCTTTGAAGAATAAGGATAAGTTATTTGGCGATTGGAGCAAGTGGAATAACTGGAAAGGAGGATTGGAAGAAAGCAAAACCAAGAGTGGGAATTTGATTAATGATACATTTTTGGTTGGAGTTGAAAACTGGCCCAAAGATCGATTGAAGTTGTACCTAAAGAGCCGAGGTGTTTCTTATGGTACATTCACAAGAAGAAAAGAGTTGGTCAAGTTGGTAGAAGAAAACAAGTTCAAGCCAGTTAAATTTTCAAACTGGGGCAAAGAAAATGTGAGTGGAAACGAATGGATATTCGAAGGATGGAGTGTTGACAATTTGAAAAGATTTTTGAAGGAGAATAAACAAAGCACTGAAGGAACATTCAAAGAAGTGTTAGACCGAAGTGTGAATTTGTACCATGAGTTGCTAAGCAAGAATGAAGAGATGAAAAAGACAATTGATCAAGAGGTTGGTGCAAAACAAGAGCAGATCAAAAAAACTGGAGAAAGCTTTTGGGCTCAGATAAAATACTATTTCCCATTCAGTTACTTCAGTGGAGCAAAAACCACACCAGCAAATAAAGAAAGCAACTGGAACGATTACTTTGATTTCAAGACATGGGAGGAAAGCGACTTGGTGAACTACTTGAGCTCATTTGGATACAAGTTAACCGAAGATAAGAAGGACACTGGTGGAGTTGGAACCGAAGTAAACAAGAAAATCGATCAAATCAAGTATTACTGGAACAACAATGACAAAAATGGTGTTGGTGTTGGTAATGGACGTGGATACTCAAGAGAAGAATTGGTTGAATTGGCCAGAAAGAACACTGACTACTATTTAGGAACCAACTTGAGCAAGAGACCAGAAAGCAAGATTGCAAACTTGGCCAGTCAGATCCAGTCTAGTGCTTATAGTTTATATAGAGGAACTGGAAGCTACTTACAGAATTTATGGCGTTGAAAAGTGTTCAGGAAACTGCAAAAAAAATAAAAATATAAAAAATGGCACACTGAGAAAAAAATTAATTTATGTTTCAGTTGTTTAATGTTCTATCAATTTTCTATTAATTTTCTATTTATGTTTGATTTATGTTTAGTTTAGGATTTATTATTATGGAATACTTTTATGGATAAGACTATTCAGCAATATGATTAAGGCGTAGTTAAGTTAAACAACCGTAGGAAGGTGCATGTGCAGCTGGAAGGAGCGCTTTGACAGTCGGAGACCAGCAGTGTGAATGCGTCCCAAAGCGCCTGTTTGCGCGTGTTTAGTGTTTACCATTCCTGCATGTGAGCATATCTGCGTACAGTGTTTTCTGGATCAGCCTGAACAGACACATAAGTGCGCAGTGTAATGCAGAAAGAGCTGCAGGCAGTCTGCGGACAAATAGATCCGAGGCGCATGAGCGGTGCACAGCACGGTGTGAGATGCACAGCACGGTGTGAGATGCACTGCGTGACATATTGCAGTCACCACACGCAGATGACTACGTGATGCGCGCGGCAGAGCTCTCGTAAACGGATTCACGTGCGGTGTTGGAGGTCGGGCGTGTGTGTGTGTTTGAGTGAAAGTTTGCACTATTGGGACGCTCGCTAAGCGCGTTCGCTGGGCCTGCATCGGGCCCGCGCTGTTTGCTATGGGCGGGCTGGGGCACGACGCGGTTGGCCACAAAGGCTGCTGTTATCAGAGAACAATAAGTATCCAATTTAACCCTCCAATGTGTCTAATACGGCCGCTTTCATTTTGGCCCAAGCTCCCCTAAAGAATTGCTCCCAAAAGCCTCTGATTCAGATATTCCTCTTCAATTGTTTCCTTCCATTATTTCACTTCCTGTCAGAATCGTTATTTTTTCATTCAATTCTAGCTCTTGGGCCTCTTTTGCTGTGCATCTTCTTTTTTCTACTGCTTTTCTTTCTTTCCTCTCTTTTTACTGCTCCATCTTTGGATCACTACAGCTGTGTTACAATATATTCAGCATCTGAAAACACCAATAGTATCTTTATCTGAAACTGGTTTTCGATTAACTTCCTTTTCCTCAGCCCTACAAATCCACCTCCCACTTCAATTAGCCCACTAATTTACTGAATTCACTGAATTCACTGAATCCACTTAATCCTTTTATATTTGAACTTAGTGCCTGATATTTATTTGCTCAACTGACTACTTTGTTGTTTTTTTCCACTTCTTTATTTCTCTACTTGTCTACTTCTCTTTATCTTTCTCTTTTTTTTTTCTTTTTTTCTCTTTTTTTTTGGTTTTTCTTTATTAATCCTTGTTTTCTTTCAATCTAATCTCTTTCATCTGAAATTTTCAAGATGGCTCCTTCTTTATTGGGTTCAAGACTTAAAAGTCACAAAATTTCGTCAAATTCAAATAACAATTCACACAACAATCTACACAACAATCCAAATTCAAGTTCAAGTCCAAATTCAAATTCAAATCCAAATTCCTCTTCGAGTTTACCATTAAAAAATGATCCAAAACTATCCTCGCACTCAAAATTAAATCATTCAAATCCGCTCAATTTATCAAACAAAATTATTTCAAATATATCATCAATCTCAAATGATACCAATACCAATAACAATAACAACAATAGCAATAATAATAATAATAATAAAGATCAAAAGGATATACAACAATCCTTTCCATCTCATCTTCAGCCAAAAAATAAACTCTTAATTAACCAATCTCAATCACAATCGCAATCTCAAATCATTCACAATAATTATGAAAAAATCATAAACGTCATCAAAATATTAAACATTAAACCAGTCGACATTGTAGAAGTTTCCTTTGATTATCTATCATCCCAACAAAATATCCTCTCTCTAAAACAACACCAAATCATCTATGTCCTTGAAAAGGCCTCCTCAGGTTGGTGGAATGGCATTCTACTCAACAACGCAATCAACATCAACTCAAATGATTTTGACTTGGACATTAAATCAATCAAATCTCTCAGAGGTTGGTTTCCTTCATCCTACACCAAATCAATCAACTTGTCAATCAATTCTGCTCCCAATAAAAACATCAACAAAAACACCCCCAAAAATACTCAATTCATATCCCACAATCACAACAACTCTCACTCCATCCAAAGATCACACTCAAACGAAACAAACGAAACCAACGAAACCAATCAACCTTTTATACACAACTCAAACTCATCTCTACCTCTAGCTAACTTGAAACACACCTCTTCTCATTCCTTTGAAAATATCAAAAACTCTTTATCTCTAAAGAAACACATTTCCAACCAAAACCCAAAGCCAATCCAAAAATTAATATTACATCCTCTTTTAAAAGAAAACTTAAAACCTCTTCAAGGAAAAGTCCTATCAAAAGACCAAGTTATAAAATTCTTCGATGACAACTCCACTTATTTACCAATTGAAAAACCTCTATTTTGGATTCCAAGGCTACACCCCAAATCCCTCTCTTTAATTTTTTATAATGTTGAACTAAATTTATATTGTGATCAATTGCCCTTCATGGATTTTCCTCTTAAAAAAAAAATCTATTCCTCAAACCAGTCTCAACTCCAACCCCAACCCCAACCCCAATCAAAATTCAAATCAAAACCAAAATCGAAACTTTTGCCTCAATCTCAATCTCAACCTCAACCTCAACCTCAACCTCAACCCACTAATGATGAAAAAATTACATTTGCTTCCACTGAAACTCCTCCTTTAATCACTTTCAATACCCTAGTATTCAGCCATAAAAAATTAGCCAACGACCATGAGCTACTCGTCTTTGGCCACCCACAACATTCAAAAAATATTTCAAAATCAAAAATTTCTTCATTGCCAAATAGCAATTCATTTTCTAACGCAGGTTCTCTACTAATGCTACCTGGCGTCTTTTATGATGATCCATCTGATATTACAACTTGGGCTGGTTTAGAAAAAAGCTCTCTCTTTTTTATCAATTTGTGTATTTTATCTCTCAGAAAAAACGAAAGACAAGATTTTCTAAATTATTTCAACATCACAAGTAGAATTTGTGTCTTAATCCACTTATCGGCAAGATTGCTAAGAAATAATTTGAAAACTTTTGGAATGGATATTGGCTTACAAAAAAGATTAAGAAGAATCGCAAGATCTGTTGCCCAGATTGGCGTTAATGGTAATTTACACTTGACTGAAGCAGAAGTTGAGGATGTTTCCAATAAGGAAAAGCTTACACCCATTGACAAACTCAAACTCGTTCAAGAAGTCCAACAACTTCACGAGGAGCTAGCTGCTTCAGCTGCTTCCGAAAAACTTCGAAAGAAAAAGAATTTAAAGAAACTAGAAAAAAAGAGACCAAAAGTTAACTCCGAAAGTAATCTCGACAACCTTGACGAAGAGACCCCTAAAGCTAACAATGCCCAAGAGAATGACAATGATGAAGACCTTGACGTTGAAGAAGAAGAAGACGACAATGTTGACGCTGATATTGATTTTGAAAATGGAGATTCAAACCACAACTCCAATATCAATGGTGTTCAAATTAAGAGCACAACTTCATATTTGCATCAAGCAGAGGTGGAATCAAATATTTTGAAGAAACACATTTCCGCCTGTGTTGTCACATTCCACAAACTTTACAAAGCAAAAGCAGCTTCACTGGCTAAAAGATCCAATAAAATGGTCTCAGAATTGGTCAATACTGATGATTTCAAACTTCCCCAAGTCTATCCAAGGTTTATTACTGGGTTTTTCAGTGCTGGAAACTGGAAAACACCATTTTTCCCTGATCCTGAAAACCCATTTGTTGATCCTTCAGATCCTGTCCCTGATTCTGATAAGGAAAAGGAAAAGCAAAGAGAAAGGGAAAACGAAAAATTGCAAAAGGTTCTTTCAAATGTCTCTGGAAATATAACAAGCAGAAGAACTTCCATTTCCTCAGAGAAAAAAACCGCAAATGTTCAGAAATTTGCTGCTAAAAAACAAGATAGACCCAGTTTACTATTGAACAAAGACTCGTTGAGCTTACTAGTCTCGAGAACTAAAAATCTCATGGACATTTTGGATATCATTTCAGATGTTATAAAAAGCTTCAATTCACCAAAACGAAACCTAGATGATATCAATGATTATAAAACTTTTGACGAAACCAACCAGGCTAATTTGTCCATCTTAACTAACGTTTATAAAGCATTAACGGTTGCTGCAAAAATCATGGATGTTTTAGAATTGTTTGATTTTGGAGTTTTTAATAGACATTCGGAATCTCCATCTACAGACCCAGAAGAGACAGGAACTATTGAAACAAATGGCCATAAAAAAGGAATGGTTGCGTATGCTTATCCTATTTTAATTGAGTTTTTTGAAATCAAACAAGAGCTTCATAATTCTATCAGTAGCTTAATAATGTGTGCGCAGGAGATTACATTGGACGATCCAGAGGTATTTAAAAGCATGAAAGAAGAACCAATTACGTCGCCATTTGCAGATTTGCAAACCCATGTAGGTTCTTCACAAATTGAGATTTTAGCTGAAGAATTGAGAAAAGTTTTAGTCTTGGAGGATGTCGAAACATTGGACAGTCTGTACATTGATGCGTATGAAGATACAAGAAACTCAATCGAAAGCATCAGGAACAATTTAAATATTATCAATTATATTGTTGGACAGTTAGTCGAAGAAAGAGAAACAATTTTGAATTACGCTACAAGAGTTATGGACACAGCCAACCCAAATATCGAGATGATAAGAAATGAAAGATCTGGTAGCACCGCAAGCGTAATCCATAAAACTGATTCATACGATCAAATTTCTTCTATTCATCATGCTTCAGGCTCATACTATAATAAACAAAACCAAAACAATAGAAACTCTAGTGGCAAAGATCAACCATGGTACTTGGATGCTGATGAAGAATATGATTTGATATATGATGTAAATGGTCAAATAAAAGGTGGAACGAAAACAGCATTAGTTGCACATTTGACACATCATGACTCACTTGATACTAATTATAACAACATTTTCCTATTGACATTTAGAAGTATAATGTCGCCTTCTGAGTTGATAAGTCTATTAATTGACAGATTTAATAACCATCCACCTGAGGGATTAACATTTGAAGAGTACGATATATGGGTCAAGAAAAAATCATATCCAATTAAATTAAGATCAATCAATATCATGAGAATGTTGTTACAAAAGTTCTGGATCAGTACATATTATAGTAAAGAGTTGTTTGAAAAATTGTCAACGTTTGTAAAGTTTTTATTACAACAAGATTTTCCAAGTTCTAAAACCATCAAGAATTTGCTTGAGCAAAGAACGAAAGACTATAATGTATTTTTGAAGGAAAGAATGAAGAGAAAACATCAGCGTCAAAGCGAAACACAACATAAACACTCGAATATCAATGAAAATGATAGTGATGATGATGATTATGAGGTATCAGAAGAGTCGTTAATCGGTATCAGCGATATTACAGGTACAATTGGAAGTATTTCGTTGAATCAAGATGATTTGACCCCCATCATGCCAAGATCATTGAAAAGAATTAAGTTACTTGATATTGATTTTGTTGAGTTTGCTCGTCAAATTACTTTGAAGGATTCAAAATTATATTCAAAAGTTACTCAATTACAGTGTCTTGATAGAGCATGGGGCCATAAATATGGTT
>JAKTTS010000408.1:0-14622 GCA_030560485.1 Ascoidea tarda (nom. inval.) | reverse complement strand
TAATTCCAATTCTGAATCTCAAAAAAAGCTTCAAAATAAAAAAAAAGCTTCCAAAAATGATTCAATTATCTCAAAGAAAAAATCTAAAACTGTCTCTGAAATAGAACCTGACAACAATCCTCATAAAAAAAAAAAAAATACAAGTTCTATTATTCAAAAGTTAAAAGAAAAATACAATAACAGCGATTATCAGGACTCTAGTGATACTGGTAGTGATACTGATAGTGATGCTGAAAGCGATTCTGACGCCAATACTGATAATGATAGTGATAGTGATAGTGATAGTGATAGTGATAGTGATAGTGATAGTGATAGTGATAGTGATAGTGATAGTGATAGTGATAATAATAATAATAATAATAATAATAATAGTGAAATCAGTATATCCAACAAAAAACGAAGTTTTGCCCAAATTTAACAAAGATAACAACGTAAAAAGACTGCCTAACTAATTATATAATATTTTTATTACCATCATTTTCCCTTTCCTTTTCATTTCCATTCCCATTCTCTTTCTGACTTTTAATCAATTTGATGCTGGACGTATCCAACACTGTTTCCTTTGGAAAGCCATTCCAAAATATCCAATTTATTTTATCTTCAGGCACAAAAATATCTCCTCCAAATTTCTCCACAAATGATCTATCTGCAAAATTAATCGTCGCAGAATAATTAATAAACTCATTAAAAATCGATACTGAAGGCCAAAACGATATCTTCCTCAAACACGCAACTATCAAGCTTGTTATATGGCTTCCAGTAAGACAATGAATATACAATGGCGAGTAGTCTGAATTTATAATTATCTCAATTGCCTGAATCACTATAGAATAAGTGATGGGAACGTTTCTCTTCTTGCCCTTGCCCCCATCCTTGCTGCACTCAATATAAAGTAGCTTGATATTTTGCTCTCGACAGAAATCGTGCAATGGTCTGTCTGTTGTCTCTGTTATGGGACTAGGAATTAGTGATAGTATGTATTTCAACCTCAATCGTTTGAGAAACCGATAGTTGATGGGTCGTGGATAGGATCCTCGATATAGATTTGGCTGGAGAGCAGCAAATCTCAAGGGGGGAGTTATCAGGTCGAGTACTCTGTCTTCTGGCATTGCTACAGCTTGATAAGAACTATCCTAGTGCACCACACTCCAACAGCAGCTCCAACAGCAAATTAACAACAGATTAACAACTCAACAACAGCTTTGTTTGACCAGCTCTTCAAAACAGCCCAATACGGATAAGCTCTGGCTCTTCTTTGCCGGCGTTCCATTTTATCCTTTACAACACTTGAAGCTCTTTCACAACAAACATCTACACTCTTCTCTCTCGCTGCTCAATTACAATGGATATAATCTACGATAAGGTTCAAAACAACGTCGAGTTGTATTCTACTGACGCTGGTGCTACCAGTGCTGATTCCTCTACTTCACACGCTGCCCCAAAGCTCGATGAACCATCCTCTTCCAAGCCAGAGGTAGACTCTAAAACCCAGGAAATAAACCAAAAAACTGACGAACAGTTTGTAAAACTTGAGAAAAGTGTGGAAAACACCTACAACTACATTGGATCTGCTTTTGGCAGCTTTTGGGGTAAAGTCAAAACAATTGAGATACCAAAGGACACCCAACAGAAGCTACAGGGTCTCAAATCAAATCTACCTGAATTAGTTAATCAGAAGAAAACACAGTTGGAGGAGCAAATTGGTAACTTGAAGCTTCAAGAGAAAATAAAAACTTCCCAGACAAATATGTCTAGATCAATAAACCCAATAAACCCACATGAATCCGAAGCCCAATCTGATACACAAGCAAAAGAACAAACCCGAAATGTTGAAAACGTTGAAGGAGATAAGAAAAACGATAAGAAAATGTTAGATATATTGGTCAATACATCTGATGACTACTTGAACAGTTTGGATAAAGAACTTGAAAAAGTGGAAAGCAATATAGTCAAATATGCTTCAGCCTTTGGAAACTTCTTAAAGACATCAGTCATTGAGATCCAGCCTGAAGAAAAAAATATTGATAAAAGATTAAAAAAAGCCACTCATGGTACTGAGTTGAATGATATAGAAGCAGACATCTTGTTTAATGTTCCTGAAAATTTATCAACTCAAATCAATGCCACAAGAACTGAAGCTCAAATTAATACCCTACATACTTCTCAAGATTTATATATAACTGAAGCAATTGATGAAGATTATCATGACTTTAAAAAATCTTTTCATATTCAAAACGAGACTGATAAAATATCTGCTCTATTAAAAAAATATCCTAATTTGCAAAATTTAATGTCCTTAATCGTTCCCACTAAGGTCACCTACGAAAAATTTTGGTCTCGTTATTTTTTTATGAAAAATCAAATCACAAATCAAGAAAAAAACAGAAAAGCTTTATTACAAAATACAACAACTGATGATGAAGAAGATTTCGATTGGGGTGATGATGATGGTGAAGACGATGAGTATAATGATAAAACCAATAAAACAGATAAAACAGACAAGACAGACAAGGCAGATGAAACTGGTGCTCCCGAAAAACCATTTACTAATGAGGGAACGAAACCACCTCCTAAAAAAGGTTATCAAAAAGATATTGACACTGATGATGATGATGATTGGGAGTAAATATACTCAATTTTATTATGTTTTTTTTTTCAGGAATTGTTTTTTATCTTATGTTCCTATATTTTGATACTTTTTGCCTTTTTTTTAATTTTGGAAAAATTTTTTTTAAGTTATTTGTACAAACAATTTAAATAGAATCTAGTGATGAAACATTCATTAATCTAAATAAATGAAAAATAATGAAAAAAGCAAAGAAAAACACATGTAACAGTCTTAACAAAAAATTACAAAGGGCATTTATTAAAACAAAAAGACAAAACTTAAAATGGATGCAAAGACAGTAAAATCAAAACAACTTTTACAACAAAAAAAAAGATTAAAAAAGATTAATATAAATCAATATAAAACTCCTTGTAATTTCTTTGTTTTTAGTAAACTCTTGAATAAAATAGTACATATGCATTACTGTTAACAGTGTTCAATGAATCTTGATTCTTCAAAACCCTTGTATCATCAAAAAAACACCATCCTTTTTTAGATCCTCTGTAAACAAAATTAGTGTAATGACCTCCTCTCAAATTACCACTATGGTTAATAACACCATAAAGTTTATATTTGAAAGGTGGAACTTGCCCTCTTTGTTGAAAGTTTTTCAATTTCTCATTATCAGACTCACTTTCGATTTTGGGCCAATACTTTGTTAAATCTAATTCTAATGGATAGGAAATAAGTTTATTAATTTTTTCAAAATTTTCAAATGCTAAATTGTAGTTAACTTTGAATCTTTTAAAGTGAACTATTAATATTTTTGGTAGCATTGTAATTTTAAGAAATTTTGTTGATTTTTGAAAAGATTTACAATGGGGGCATTTCCACTTATTATCACCATCTAATAATTCAACTTTTAAAAATTCTTGAAAACAATCTTCAATTGTAATATTCTGTTTATATTCAGGTAAGGGCAAACTTAATATTGAAAAGGACTGGTAAGTCGTTGAAGTATTACAACAGGTCAAACATGTCAACCTACTTAAATATTGACCTTGAAATATGTCAACTATTGCACTAAAATCTGTCTTTAAATACCTTTCCCATTCTATCGCCGAAGCAATTTTGATCGATAATGTTTCTCTTCTCTTTTCATCTTCCTCAGTTAATTGAGGCATTCTTTCATGATCACCACATTCATTCAAATCCTCATGTAATCCATCTAGTAAAAAAGTTAAAAATTCTTGACAATCTTGCTGTTCAGTGCCTTTAAACTCCGGTCTTAAGGAACCAATTATTTGTTTAAAAAAAGCTGGTCTAACATAGGAGTCATTATTACTATACAACAATTTAATCAAATTATAATAATTTTTAGCTAAAACGCCTTTAGAACCTAATTTACTGTTGACATTTATATGCTGAAGATAAGAACGATCAAGAAAAATATTGGATAGAGATACAGTTCCAGAAAGACATTGCAAAACACAATTCATGTAACAGGTATTTCCGAGATTTTCCAACCCTCCAGTATAATCCAGTTGATGTGGCAATAGTGATTTAGTTGGTTGCAAATTGGAATTAATTTGACTAATTGAAGTTATTGCAGGAGAGTATATTGCAGGTTGAGGTTTTTGCAAACTTGGGAGAGAAGACAAATACGATGTAGACTGAGGTCTTTTTAAATCAATGGTATTAGAATTACCAAAACCATTTGTGATTTTATTATTATAACCATTAGCTGATGTTGAGCCTGGAAGTGAGTTTTTATTGGAAGGGTTGAACGAAAATCTATTTGTTCGAGTATTTGAAATGGTTTTTGTAAGACTATTGACGTTATTTGCATTGTTTCCAGCATGACTATTAGAAAGATTATTATTATTATTATTATTGTTATTATTATTATTATTATTATAATTAAAAATAAAACCGTTTGTTTTTTTGGTAGGCTGTTGTTGTTGAGGAAAATAAGAATAATTCAAGTCATTTTTTGGTAGTTTTAAATTATATAAAGATTGATCGTTAAATTCTGAAGGACCTGTTCTTGAACTATTTAAACGATCACCAAATGCATTTGGGTAGTTGATTTCATTGAATGATTTGACAGTTGAATAAGACGATGATGTCTTTGTCTGAGATAGGTATGGAGAATGGTTGCTGTTTAAGGTATTATTCGCGAAATCATTTATTAGGTTGAGACTTGAATTACTATTGTTATTACTATAGTTATTATTATAGTTGTCGTTGTTAATAATATTTGTGTCTTCATTGTACATTAGATTAGAAAAATCATCAATCTGATTGTCATCCATTATAAAATCGGATGGATTCTCAAAATTCATTAATGAAGCTGATGAAGTCTTTCTAAAATGGGAAGGTCTTGAAGGTAATTTTTCTGGGATTAAAATAGTCTCAACTTTTTGTTTTGAAACATGAGCAGAACCAAAAATTTTAAACCATTCTTCAAAGCCACCATTGAGTAAAATTGGAGGATGTTTTAAGGGTTTTGAAAAGGATTTTTTGGTTAATAATATGTACAACTTTTTGAAATAAGTTGGTAATGAGGGATCGTATAATATACTTTTTGATATATCAAAATTATAGTTTTTGGTAACAGAATAAGAATCGTCATAAAATAGTATTAATTGGAACAAATTTCTTTGGGAGAACAATAATTGTTCAAAAGATGGATTTATTAGCAAGGAGTTTTCTAGAGCTTTATCATCTTTAAGATTTGAGTTGATTGAAAAGGGTTCAATGCATAAGATATTTTTAAAAAGGATATGAGAGTTGTTGAAGCTTTTTCTTGATCTGATATCCAATATTAAGATTAAATTGGATAGCTCTTTTATATTCATTAAGCGGAATAAATCTATTGGTCGAATATACGAAGTTTTATAGAATGGATCAAACTCTTTTAAAAAGTCTGGGGAAATATTTGATAAAGAATTTGAGTCAAGATTTAATAGTTTATCAGGAGGCATGGGAGATGGAGACCTTGATCTATAGTTTATTCTAAGTTTTTTGACTTCCAAGTTATTTGATCTAGGAGGCAAGGGGAGAGAGAGTCGAGATGAAGGAGATGAATTTGAGGAGTTACTGGTTTTGACATTGGTTTTGACATTAGGATTATTAATAGTGTTATTATTCAGGATATTATTGTTAGTACTAATACCACTATTATTAAACTTAGCATTAGCATTAGCATTAGCATTGCCATTAATAGAGATATTATTGATTGCATGAACAAGAGCATTATTTTTATTCGTGTTATTGTTGATGGTGTCTCTATTATCAGCATTATTTATATGAATAATACTGTTATTTGGGGTAGTGTTTGAGACCTTTAGCTTGTTAAATCTTTGAATCAAGTCATCATGGGTAGATTGAAAAGTATTTAGCTGCGATCTGTTAATATTGAGAATTTCCAAATAGATATTCTGTATATTGACCTCTTGTTTATGGAGATGCTTTTGTAGATCGATATAAACACTGATTATCTCATCAGTCTTGTTGGCTTTGGAGCTGGTGTTGTTGCCGTTTTCCTCATCCAACTGTTCAGAAATCAAGTCAAGTATTTTCTTTGAGGTGTAGTAAGATATATATATGTTTTCAATGGCCTTTATGTAGTCCTGGTTTTCACTGAGGTTTGATGGAGATAAGCTGTTATCGTTGGCTTTACTCTTTTGATACAGATATACTTTGAGGTTCAAGTTGTATGTTTCCTGGTATTTCAAGGCCTTTTCGATCTTGTCAAGAAGCGACAAATCAAGGATCTTGAAGGCGCTGATAAATGAATCAACAAGGTTGTTTAGTTCATTGACTGTCTTCATATTGTCATTTTAGTGGAATAGCTTCAGTTGATCAAGATAAAGAGCTGTGTTTGGTGATTATATTGTTACTGGGCTGGGGATCCCGATATCTCAGGCCCGCTGGCCGGAAAAAGGTCATGGCACGTGCTCACTTAGTGGCAGACCGAGGGTATATAGTCACGCGACGCGCTTGAGCTGCCCGGTATGCGGCTAAGACAGAGTTTTGACCAGTGCCTGACTTGTGCGCGCCGCTCGCTTTGTGCTGTGGACACCTCTAGCACGTGATCCCCGACCAAAGGCAACGCAGGAAAATTTTTTGTATGGGCTCTCCTAACTCTGTGTGCTATATTACTATGGATGTATGTGTTTTTGTTTTCTTTTCAACTAATTTTTTTTTCTTTCAGTCAATTTTTTAGTTAGACTGATTTCATATAAATAATTCAACTATCTATCTGATTATTTATTATACTATATCTATTCTATTTCTTTCTTGTTTCTTTCTGTCTTACAATCAATCAATTCAAAATGAGTGGAGAAATTCCAACCTTTAAATTAGTTTTAGTTGGTGATGGTGGTACCGGTAAAGTATGTATTAGATATGGAATATAATTTATTTCATTCTATTTTTTTTTAATCTTTCTTTGCTTTGTTTTCTCTTTATTTTCTTGTTTTTTTTGAGTTTTCATCTTGAGTTTTCATCTTAAGTTTTCATGTTTAGTGATTTCGTTTATTTTGTTTAGTAAGCTGTTGATACAGACAAACAAACTCCTTTTTATTTTTATTTTCAATCTAGACCACTTTTGTTAAACGTCATTTAACTGGTGAATTTGAAAAAAAATATATTGCCACACTAGGTGTTGAAGTCCACCCATTAAAATTTTTCACTAATTGTGGTGAAATCAAATTTGATGTTTGGGATACTGCTGGTCAAGAAAAATTTGGTGGTTTAAGAGATGGTTATTATATTAATGGTCAATGTGGTATTATTATGTTTGATGTCACCTCAAGAATTACTTATAAAAATGTTCCAAACTGGCACAGAGATTTAGTTCGTGTTTGCGAAAATATTCCAATTGTTCTTTGTGGTAACAAAGTCGATGTGAAAGAAAGAAAAGTTAAAGCTAAAACTATTACTTTTCATAGAAAGAAAAACTTACAATATTACGATATTTCCGCCAAATCAAATTATAACTTTGAAAAGCCATTTTTATGGTTGGCAAGAAAATTAGCTGGTAATGCTCAATTAGATTTTGTTGCTTCTCCTGCCTTGGCTCCTCCAGAAATTACTGTTGATGGAAAATTAATGCAACAATATCAAAATGAACTTGACCAAGCTTCTGCCATGCCTTTACCTGATGAAGATGACGCTGATTTATAATCTAGTTGATCTTTTATCAAGCTTCTCATTGAATTTTTCACTACTTCAATTAATTTATAACTTATAACTTATAATCTATGTCAAGTTTCAAACAACAATCTACAATTCTTAATGGTTGATTAATGATGGTCTAAAATGGTCAATCAAAATCACTAATCAATTATAATCAATTATCAATACAATTGCTACAATTTGTAATATCCTTATGAATCCAATTTAATTAAAATTATTTAAATAATTACAACAATTACAATAATTACAATAAAAAACAGTGAATCAATAAACCTTAGTTACAATAATTTTCTTTTAACGTATGATACATTTTCTCTCTTACCTTCGATATATCTTATTTATCTTATTCTACTTTCCTTTCCTCTACTTTATTTAATTTTATCCTATTTTATCCTATTTTATCCTATTTTATCCTATTTGTTCGATCTACCTTTTAATTTATTACCTTTTTCTCATCTCCCCTTTTTAGCAAATCTCTGCCCAAAATAAAATCTTCCATCCTTATTTTTCGATCAAATCTCCTTTTTTTTCCCAATAAATCCACATTTCTTCCATTAAACCTTTCTACCTATAGTCTATATAATATCAACTCATACTTCCAAAAAATCAATTACCTCAGATCCCTCTTTTTTCTCATTTCTTCTTCATCTTCCCCAAAGTGGCGACTTTCCAAACAGTTTTTTGCTGTTAACTTTTCATGCACGTGTCCATTTTTCTTTGTCGAGATCTGATCTTTTTTTCTTTGTCTTTATTGCGAATTTTTGTGAGAACAAAAGAGTGTGATTTCATAGAATAGATAAAATTGATTGATTGATGATTAATGTTGAGTGGGTATATTGAAAATTCCTAAAAATGAGCTATTGATTAAAATTGATTAAAATTGATGGTCATGGTTTTTGGTATCAGTGCTTAGTCAGATTATAAAGTCTATTTAGTGTATCCGATGAATTTAGTCGTAACCATCAAGAAGAATTTTTGATTTGGTGAATATTTATTAGAATTTGAAGAGGAATTGGTGGTTTTGAGAAATTGTGAGTTTGGGGTTGTTGTTTTTTCTGCTTCTTTGTTGAAAAGAGTTTCATGGACATGGTTTCAATGGAATAAAGTTGATTTTCAAATCACAAAAGCAAATAATCTAAATGGGTTTTTTTGATTTATCTTTTGGTTGCATCTCTTGATCTTATCCTTTGATCTTATATTTGGCTTGATTTATAAATTGAATGGTTTTATAATTGCTGATTGATAATACTTTTTTTTAAAAAAAATTACTAAATTGATGAATGAGTCTCATTATACCAATTTCATTAGCATTTTGTTTTACATCAATAACATTTTCAATAATCACTTCGCATTATTCCAAAAAATACGATAAATTATTAATTGATTATAACGATGATAATTTATCATTATCAATAAACCCCAAAATTTTATCGATAATTACATTAAAAAGCGACAATAAAAGAAAAGATAAAAACGTACTTAATATTTTTGTTGATACTATTAAAGAAAATGGGAAAAGTCATAAAATTAGATATACGTTGGAAAAGAATGATTATTTGCCATATATTTGGTTTTTAATTGATAATTACAATAATGAAAATATTATTGAAAATAAGAAAATAATTGCTGTTATTAATTTTAAGAGTAATAAGAATAAAGATATAGTTTCAATTATTTTTGATAAGAAGTATTCTAATGAAAATAAGTACTATGATTTTATGAATAATAATAATACTGAAGGTAATATTGAAGGTAATATTAATAGTAATAATGATAATAATAATGAAAAAAACTTTTGTGTAATGAAGTTCAAAGAGACTAAAACGTATTTGAATGATTATATTAAATTCCGAAAGATTTTTACAAATGATACTAATGATAGTGTTAATGATGATAGTGTTAATGATAATGGTATTAATGATAATAATAAAAATAAAAACAAAAGTAAAAGTAAAGGATGTTTTAATGATAACTATGAATATAGATGGATGAATAATAGCAAATATTTAGAGAAATATTCGAATGAATTTGAGAATTTATTTGAGGATAATGAATACAATTATAAATTAAAACAATTAAGAAATTTAAGAAAATTAATTGAAAAAAAGAAAAACAATATGGAAAAAGGAAAAAACAATACCAAAGATATTATTATCCATGAGAGAGTTGCATTGGCTATAAACTTCTTGAGTAAAGAAGATGTTGATGGAATTGGTACAGCAAAAAAAGTCACGATGAATAAAAAAAACGATAAAAGAAAGATAAAGATCAAGAAAAAGAAAAAGAAAAAGAAGAGAAACACAAATTGCCAAAATGTAAAAAATAGAAAGGGATTTCTAGATAATAGAAATAAATGGAAAAATCTCATTCATTTCAAAGTGATTTTTAATTCTAATAAAATTGATATAATCGAATTGATTATAAGTTGTTTTATTTCAATTATTAGAGATTGGAGAAGAAGAAATAAAATTGACTCGAAAAAAAATTTAATATTGAAAAATAGAATAAAAGAATGGGAGGCAATGAATTATTTTGTGAATTATAAAGAAAATACTAGATTAAATGATAGCGATAATAGAGAAATTATAAGGGTTACTGCTGACAATAACAGACGAACTGAGTATCTCAACCCAGTGAAAAGAAATGCTGTAAAAGTAGATGGAGATGGAAATGATGGAAGCACAGCAGCCGAAACAACACTCAGACTGCACAAAAAAAAGATAAACGATCTCTTGTTTCGACACTATGGAAGCAGCAGTAATTCCAGCGAGAAAAAGGCCCTGCGAAGAAGACTCAGAACACTAATCAGCAGTAGAAACAGCAAAAACAGGACTGGCGGATGCCTAGGGGTCTAGATCGGCAATCCAAAAGAACCTGTGTGATGGGTGCGACCAATCACGGTGCACGTTACTGCAGACACGCATACCCGTTTACGCAGGCCTTAAGTAAAAAAGGAGAGCGCAATGTATCCACCAATCAGCGCGTGGAAAAAGCAGCGCCGGCCAACCGCCAGCGCGTTGTTAGACAGCGTTGCGCATAATCGGCAGGGGCCACCAATCGGGGAGAGTGAAAATTTGCTAGAGCCGAGTTAACAGTTGGAGCTGAAGGATATGGTGAATTTGGTGGATGTGGCGCCGGAACCGGATGGTTTGTTGTGGCTGCTGTTCTTCTCTTTTGCCTTTTTTGTTTCTTTCTTCTGCTTCCTCTGCTTCCTCTGCTTCTTCTTCTGCTTCTTTTGCTTTTCTTTCTTTGTTTTGTTCTGTTCGCAACAGCTGTTTTCTGTTTCTGGATCGGGTCTCCATCTCTGGGTCTATTTCACTCACCTCGTATCTCGCTTCAAGGCTCTGGGTCCTCTTTGTCTTGTTTCTACTTGTTTTTGGTGTTTTGGTTCTTTTGCTATCAACAGTTTTATATCACTTTCTGAACCATTTCTAAACAATTCCTAAACCCTTTCTGAAAGAACATTTGTCGTGAAAAGAACAGACTCTCTTCTCTTTTGTTATTGGAGTCTCATACAAATAGTATACCTTAACCTCATATTTATTTTCTTTTCTGACTTATTCAAATCACTTTCGCACTTTCACTCTCTATTTTTTTCTTTCTCCCATCCTTTTATTTTTGTTCCATTCTGCCATTCTTTGTTCTTTGTTCTTTTGTTTTTTCTTTATTTTTCGTGTTCTTGTTCTTTTTTTGTTTTCTGCTAATTTCTGTTGCTTTTCTTCTGGTTTTTGGCCTCAATATGGACTCAAATTTTTACACCTCTCAACTTCAAAAAGATGCCCAATCTTACTCCAGAGACACCATAACATGCCCATTCTCTTTTCAAATTGATTTAATTGATAAAGCCTTATTCGATTATCGTCATAACAAAAGATTTAACAATACTAATAATTCTGTCCTTAATAACACCAATACCATAAAAACTAAAAATTATCACTCAAATAATCAAAATAACACTAATAATAACAACAACAATAATAACCAACGTTATCTTAACAAGAAAAAGTCTTATAACCAAATTAAAATCCAACAACAAAACTACTATAATCAAAATAATAGCCATAATAATAATAATAATAATAATAATAATAATAATAATAATAATAATTTTCATTTGACTTCAAATAATAATCGTTACGTCTCTCAACCAATTCAATCAACTACTTATAATAATAACACTAATTTCATTAACACTAATTATCCTAACAATTATTCTAACAATTACGTCAATAATTATTCTCCTGTTCAAAACCATTTCCAATTCCAAAATAATTATTTGAGTCAAAATCGTGTTCTTTCTCATCAATTATCAAATCAATCTTTAAATGGCTTCAATCCATCTTCTACTCTTTCCTCTTCTCAATTCTCTTATCTTTCCCATCAATCCTCTAACCCTCAATTGACTTCAAATTCCTCTATTAATACTAATATTAGCACTAATAATGTTAATAATGTTAATAATGTTAATAATGTTAATAATGTTAATAATGTTGCTACTAATAATAACTATAACAATAATTATAACAATGGTAATTCTGTCATGTCAAATTATAACAGCAATCTTACCCAATTATCAATCCCTGAAAATAACTTACCTTTTTCCTTTTCTTCCTCTTTTTCCTCATCTTCAGCTAGTTCGGCTAATTCAGCTGATCCAAAAAATTCAACTTTAAATTTGAATTCATCTTTTAACTCAATTTCCACTACTACCTCGAATTTTTCCTCAAATTCTTCAAATTCTTTGAACTTTTCTTCAAATTCTTCATTAAACTCTTCTTTAAATTCTTCATTAAACTCTTCCTTAAGTTCCTCTTCGAATTCTTCTTTAAATTCTAATTTAACAAGTCCAAAATCCGACTCGTTTTTATTAAATCAAAATTATCAAACATTAAATAACGATTATAATAATTTAAACTCTTCAAATTCAATTACCGCTAATTCGACTACTTCAATTAGCACTATTGTTGATTCTACTTCTAGTTCTACTTCTACTTCTAATTCTAATTCTAATTCTAATAATGCTGTTTCTTCTGGCGAATCTATTTCTTTAGGTTTTAATGTTTTAAAATCTGGTTGTGACAATTCAAAATTAAATCTTGGTTGGTTAAAAGTTTGGGGTACAAATGAAATGACTACTACTTGGGGTTAATTTTTTTTTCTGCTTATTTTATTTGGTTTCAAAATATAATATAAAGATTTTAGTATCCTTTTTTTATTTTATTTTATTTTATTTTTATTATTTTTTTTTATTCATTGAATTATTTGTTTTTCGTATTGGATGATTTTATTTTTTTTTTATTTTTTATTTATTTATATTATTTTTTAAAAGAAAAAAAAAATTATGTATTTTAAATTAAAATCATAAAAAAAAACTGGAAAAAAAAAATCAAAAAAATTAAAAAAAAATACTATGTTATTATAATTGTGTTTGCATTAGTTACATTTTTGTTTAATTATTTAATTAATGAGCTATGAGTTTTTTTTAAAAAAAATTATTACTTATAATTATCTATTATCTATTATCTATTATTTACTATCTATTATCTATTATCTATTATTTATTATCTGTTATTTATTATCATTTATTATTATTTATTAAGTTGTTTTCTTGGTTGATTATCAGTGTTTTATTGTTGTATTGTTTTATTGTTTTATTATTTTTTTATCATTTCATTTTATTGGTTAAAATTTATAAACATTTGAGAATTGACATTAAAAGTAAAAGTAAAAGTAAAGGTAAAAGTAAAAATTGAAAATGAAGATAAAATTGAAAGTGAAAATCAAGCATTTTCGAATAATTTATTTATATAATTTATATAATTGAATGAATTAATTTTCAATAGCGAAAGACTAAAGCTGATTGGCTGATGAAGTGTGTATGTTAATGCATAAAAACTCGTTTATATGTGTAAATAAGTATATTAATCACATGACTTATTTTTCAAAAGTCGAAAAAAATATGATTCAATAACAGATTTTGATGAGGTGAATAAGAATAAAAATAAAAATAAGAAAGCGTGTGGATAATGGGTTTGATAACAAAGAAGGGAGAAGGGAAAAGTGAATTCGGGTCTAAAGATTTAGAAGCATATCCAGTAAGTTTGATATATTTAGTTATATGTGTATGGATGTAAATTAGAAATACTAATCAAGAATGGTGAATAGAGTGAGATGTCATGTCTAACAGCATTTGACGATTTATTTCAGTGTTATTCAGTTGTTGGGCAGTTCCGAAATGTTTATAGATATGGGGAGATTGATTATTGTGATAATCAGCTGGAGAAGTTTAAATTTTGTTTAAAGAATTCTATTAATTCGGAAGATATTAAAAAACGAAACATTCAGTTGTTTTTTAAGGAGAAGTTGATGATGAAGAAGCAAGAGGGTAGTAGCGAGGATATATGGAAGTTGAGAGAAACATAAAAAACAAGAATTTATTAGAACTAGAATAAAGGAAAGAGTATAAAAAAATTTTAAATGTAGGTAAATATATATATATATATATATATAAATATATATATATATAAGAGAAAGTGAGTGAATGGGTGTATAGTTTATTTTCAGTCTAATAGGTCAATATTTGGATATGTTAGATAGACAGATATATTAATCGTCATGAGGATCATCTTCTTCTTCACCTTCAGTTGTTGTAGCAGATAGAGATCTTTCAATTTGTGATTTCATGTCGACTGCATGGACCATTTCGATTAGTTCTATTGATTCGTAAAGACACATTTTGAATTTTAGTTTGTCGTAGGAGGAAAAGGTTTTACAGTATTTTTGCATTAGGTTGTTTGTGAAATCTTCTCTTTGGTTCAAATCATCATTGACCGAGTTGTTATCAATGTATTCACTGAATTCGTTTTCAA
>JAKTTS010000407.1:0-14678 GCA_030560485.1 Ascoidea tarda (nom. inval.) | reverse complement strand
AATTAAGTAATTAAGTAATTAAGTAATTAAGTAATTAAGTAATTAAGTAATTAAGCAATTAAGCAATTAAGTGACGAAGTAATTAAGTAAATAAATAATTAAATAAATTGAGTGATGAATGGATTAGTTAGGAGAATGGGTAAAAAATTGGATAATATATAGTGATAGCTGTAGGCTATATTTCCATATGAGGTTAAAAGAGAGAGTGAGAGTGTGTGTGTGTGTGTGGAAGGGGTTCAATTGGAATGAGAATTAGTTATTAATTATTAATTATTAGATATAATTATTAGATATAATTATTAGATATTAGATATTCGATATGAAGGATCGGGTATTAAATGGTGGTGAATGAAGGGAATGGAGTTTTAATTTATTTTGATTTTGTTTTGAAGTGATTGAAACAAAGAAGAAAGTTTAAAGATAGAAACAATCAAAGAAAGAAAGAGAGAGAGAGGGAGGAGGAAGAGAGAGAAGAGAAGATAAAAAAAAATTGGATGAAAATAAGGCCCCTTTATACTTAAATTAGTTGGAATAAAGTGAATGTAATGTTTATTTTTAAGGTAATAAGAGAAAAGTAAAATGGAGTAAATGAAATAAGTGAAAGAAATGGAATAGCAGAAAGAAATCGCAGTGAAAACGAGAGTGAAATAGTGCAGTGGTGTAGTAGTGAGGTAGATAAATGGAATAATAAAATAATACTGATAAATTGGATAATTCAAAATACTTTAAAATAAAATTGAATAATTTTGAACAACTTTAAATTTGAAAAAAATGGAAAAAATGGAAAAATTGGAAAAGTTGGAAAAATTGGGAAATTTTAAAAATTTGGAATTGGAATTAATAAATTTAGAAATAAAATGTTATAAAATGTTGATAGTTTAAATGATTGGGAATAAGCCGGACAAAAAATAACGTAGAATCTGAAACCCAGAATAGCGTTTAAAAAAAGCAGAGGTTGAAGTGATAGAACCTGGGATTATTATTAGCAGCAGTAGTAGCAAGATTAGTAGAAATCTGAAGTGATTAATTGGTAAAAAAGATGAGTTAAAGTAGAAAAAAACAAGAGCAAAAATAAGCCAAAAGACAAAAAGAAGTCAGAAAAGCAGGATGAATTTTTAGATCGAATTGAGAAAAAAACCCAAAATTTCAGTGAAATTTAGCTAAGAGGACCCACCTGTTGTAGAAATAGTGGAAAGTGATTGGAAATGAGTGGAAGCAATTGAGGATTGCTGGAAAAAAAGGCGATTGGAATAGAAAACGATGAGGGAAACAAGATCATAGCAAATGAATACCGTTTTCCAGTATTTTCGAGTATTTGCCAGTGTTTCCCAGTATCTGAAGATCTTGAAGAAAGCAAAAAAGGACATGGCCTTTGCTGATTTTTAGAGCTGATCTGAATGGAAATCTCCAGCAAAAAACAGAGATAGAAATGGATTGAAAACGGACTGGAAGCGTATGGGTTTGTATGAGCTTGTATGGGGATAAATAAAGCAAGAGAGTTTTGAGTGAGTACTGCAGTGCGAATTGACTTTGCCCTGCACCTGCAAACCCTATTCCAATTTCAAAGCTAAAATCGAGCCTAGAAATTGCGAAATGATTCATTTTCCAGACCTGTGTATGCGTGGACCCACAGACACATGCGCACGCACGCCGGCCGGCCCTTTCTGCTTCTTCCACTCCGTGGTGTATCTCAGCTGGAAATTTTGGGCAGCGTTTGCCCGCCAAAGTGCGACTGACTGTAGAATGTTTGGCAGCTAAAACGAATGTTTGGCAGCTAAAACAAGCCCGGCAGCTATTGTTTGGTATCTTCATGACTATTTCGCACGAGCACGGGCAGTTGTCTTCCCGACACAACTCCTCTGCTGCTCTTGCCAACTCGCGACTCCAGCTTGAAATTCCTGGCCACGAGCCGCTATTTTCTCTGGTCTGTCCGCACCTTATGCGCGAGCAAAGCGCTGTGCACCGATCTGTTCTGGCTGGGTAAAAATAGACTCAGTATTTGCACCACGGCAACGCCGTTCCACACAGGCCGCTGCCTCGCCGTCACAGTCTCCGAACGACGGTTCGTGTGTGACGGCTGGGCTCTCGACCGATCATTTCCTGAATCAGCAGCGCAGGCTGCCCAAACGGAGGTCGTCGCAGTCAGCTGCCTTGGGCCGCCTTCCACTGCCGCTGCCCAACAGTTAACATTCTGCTGATTGCGCTCGGGCTGCACGGTGGTTGGCTCGGATTGGTTTCCAGATCCACTCTGCTGGTCTCTCTTGGATCGTGTTGTTTCTTCCCTTTTTTTGTCAAAGCACGAGAACGTACATAAAGATAATGATCATATTGATTCAAAAGAACATAAAGTACAATCAGCAGTGAAAATCATGAATCACATATAGCTATTCTTTCAGTTCGTAATGTTCTTTCTCATGATCTGCCCAAGCTATCTAAATACGCTGTTCTGTATTTTCATTAAATCAGCCTTTTTTCACTTTTATTTTTTTCTTTTTCTTTCTTTTTCTTTTTCTTTTTCTTTCCTTTTTCCTTTCCTTTATTGTATTGTGTAGTGCACATTTATATCGGAATTGATTCCTTTGAATAATCTTTAATAGTCATGTTCGCAATGTTGTCTATCATAATATCAGTTTCATATTGTTTTTGATTCGTCTGTTTGAGATTGAAATTTATGTACTCAACACACACAAATATATACAAATTCAACTGGCAAACAAGCAAACTATCATTGATTATGCTCATTTATTAATAATATTACTATTATCAATATTGTCACATATTATTATATAATATTATATAATATTGTGTAAAATTATGTAACATTATATAACATAATATAATTTAATTAAATTTCCTTCTGTAATTGAAAATCTATTCATCAATGAATTCTAAATTCTAAACTTATAATCAACGGAAACGGTTATTCATAACTAAGAAAACCCGACAAGCAAAAAACAAAAAACAAAAAACAAAAAACAAAAAACAAAAAACAAAAAACAAAAAACAAATAAAAAATAAAAAATAAAAAATAAAAAATAAAAGATAAAAGATAAAAAATAATTATGTTCTAGTTACAGTTGATTGGATACAATTCTACTAACAATAAATCTTACAAGACCTCTTATTACGTTCAACATCAACAATCAAAAATTACTACCGCTGTAACGTTTGTTTTTTTTATTTACCATACAATTATCACACAACTTTTTTCAATCAAATCAATCTAGAATCACAATTCCACTTCCAACTACTTTAATCCTGCTGTTTATGCTTCTAAATATTCCTCCTAATCTGCAAACTAGCCAAATATCATTCAATCATTCAAATATCATTTAACATTCACTATCACTTACCGCTATCCATATTGATCTATATTCTATAGCCATTACATGTTTTGAAAAATCTATCCTGCCTAATAAAGTTGCTGATTAAAGTTACTTCTTATAGTCACTTGTCTAGCCTACTCGTTTAAGTTCAATTTATTGCTCTTTTCGTTTTGAGTTTGCTCCAAGAAAGTGTATTCTCTTTTCCTCCGTTCGTATCTCCTATTGTTCTTCGGTCTGTGTTCGAATCTAATTTCTCCGTCAATCGCTCCGACTCTCCATTAAGTTTTTTACTATCGAATTGTACATTTCGATTCGCTTCCAAATATTAAACATATTAGACATATTATAATTATTATAAATGTTATAAATATTAAATAATTGAAATATTTCAATTATTTCAATTATTTCAATTATTTCAATTATTTCAATTATTTCAATTATTTCAATTATTTCAATTATTTCAATTATTTCAATTATTTCAATCACATTCTACCAGATCATATCATTTTTGTTCAATTGATTACCAAATGAAATTCTCTTTATTTGAAATCAATCTCTTAATCCAACAACTTATCCTTCTTTCAATCTAATGACAATATTTTAGCATACAATTGCCATATCAAAGTCTTGGTTAAAAAACATCTCATTTCATTTCATCCCACTTCATTTCATTTCATCCAGCATCACAAACCTGGCTTTTCCTCTTCATCCTATAATATCTTTACCAAAAAAAATTAAAAAAAATTAAAAATAATTAAAAATAATTAATAAAAATTAACAAAATTAATTAATTGTATAATTCTAAAAAATTCTAATTCTTGCTATTTTTATCTCACTTTTCTCTTCCCTTCCCTTCTTTTTCCAATAAAACATCGATTTGTAAATCAATTGGCTTATCCTATTGTACATTGTTTAATCTCATTTGGTCTCATTCAATCCAATCAATCAACTTACCAATTTATTGGAAATAATATTTAATTTACTATCACATTTCTTTTCAATCGCTGAGCCCACGTCACAAATAATTATTGTTTCTATTATTTTCCTTTTTTCATTTTACCTTATCGACCTCATCTTTCTCATCTTTTCGGATGGTTGTTATGACAATGTCAATTCAAAATATTACATCCAAAATATTTGAAAATAGAATTATTTGAAAAAAATTAAAAAAAATTGAAAAAAATTGAAAAAAATTGAAAAAAATTGAAAATTAAAAATAAAATCGACCATACCATCTGTGCATTTATATCTGTTTATTTGGTCAACAGTTTAAATCTTATCTGGACATCGTAAATAAAAATATCAATTATAATTATTACAATAATAATTATAATAATAATTATGAAAAAAAATTTACAAATTTACAAACCTACAAACTGACAAACTTATGGATTTATAAAAGTACCAATTTGTGGTAAATGTATCCATTGATTTCATCTCACTAAAATTTTATCGAATTTTATATATTTTTGTATAATTTTGCATCAAACTTTTACTCGAGCTCCTAACAAATCAATCTAAATCAATCTAAATCATCTGAACGCCAATTTTAATGGTAATCTCAACTCACATTCTCTCATTCTGTTCCTTTGTCTTAAAAACCAAACACTAATCACTCGAACAATAGTTATCATCTTATTTGTTGCAATTTGTTGTTCCGTTCTTCTCTTTACATCAACAATGTCACTTCACCGCTTTGGGCAATACAAATTTCAATTTGCAGTATCCATCAACCTGGGTTTTTGTTATCTGATTCTTTTTTTTATTGCTGGCCATCGTAAATTGCATTGACATTCTCGCTGTTTCGCTTCCGTTTCCCTTTATTGTGGTTGGTTTTCTCCAATCAATCGAACTCTGCTGCTTGCTTTTCATCCTATCTCTATGTCCTTCTTTGTTTGCACAATTTGCAAATGTTCTAGACTTTCCACCTTCCTCATGCAACATCTCTATTGTAACAATTCAATGGTAATTTTAATACCAAAACAATATTCTGAATAATCAATTTCAAAAAAACTGCACTCTCTTTTTTAGCTTCTTCCGCCTCTACTGCAAATAATGTATATTTACGATTTGAGCTTTCTGCCTGTCTTCCCGTTTTGATTTCATATTATTGGACATTTCAATGCGTCTTATTATTCAAATCTTTTGGTAAAGACTAACCAACTGAACTTAGAAACCTGAAATCTCGTTGTTTTGTTACTTATTCGCTGCTTTTCTTGATTGTTCTTATTCAACAGTACAAATGTTTAATTGTTTGAATCAATTTGTTATTATTTTCCTTTTATTAACAACAACTTTTGTTTATTTCTTGCCCTCGTTTGATATTCTGTTTTCCACGCTTCATACATTACACCTGTTTTTGCTTGATTTCAACTCATATCTCTATTTGTATTACACATCTTACACATGTCTGATGCTGTAACCATTAAGCTTTTCCAAAATACTTGTTCGCGCTGAGTCTCGAATCCCGAACAACAAAGAAACATAAAATCGGCGCTTCTCGCAGAAGTGTACTTATTGCAACCACCGCAACCACAGCTGATTTGGTAAATGCGGATACACACTTTACGGATTTACTCATGGATTGGTGATTAAGTAATGCATTAGCTACACGCACGCTCTGCTTACATAAAAACACGTTTTTGCAATTTTTTTATTTATTGTTTTTTCCCCTATTAATCTTAATGCCAACACCAATCCAAAGATTTGATAGATAGACATCTTTCATCTCAACTTTTCATCTTCTTTCATAATCTTATCTTGTTTGTCTGGTTTTTTATATTTTAATTCCTCAAAATGTTACAATTGCAATCTTTTAATTTATCCGTTGAGAAAACTTTATCTGAATTGATAAATAACGAATCTCCCAAGTCCTTTGATCGAATAATATCTGATTTTGATAATACTTTATTTCATATTTCAACTCCTGAATCAAAAACGCAAATTTTATTATCAATTTATCTTAAATGCTTTGATGATTTGGTCAAATATGGCGATGTCAATAACTACTTAGTAAACATCTATTCTGATTATAATATCTTGGACACTCCTGAACCCGGTTATAACTTTTCAATTTATTTAGACTTGGTTCAATTTAAACAAAATTCTTCAATTGACCAACAATACGAATTTATTAATAAAATATCCTTTTTAAAGAGAAACTGTCTTGCCGCTCCTTTTGAAAAGGCGATTGACAAATATAACGAATTATCTCTAGATTTTAACAAAAGACAAGCTTCATTACAAGAGAAACACTCAATCTTTAAAGACATTACTCAATCGCAAAGAGACGATGCTGATAGTGCTGAAATATTGGTCATAAACTATAGAAACGACGAGTCAATCTACATCAAGCCTTCTTTCGATAGAGTCACTGTCATCTTCTCAACCATTTTTAAAGATGAAACCGATAAAATATTCGGTAAAGTCTTTCTACAAGAGTTTGTCGATGCAAGAAGAAGATCAGTTCAAAATTCTCCTCAAGTTTTGTATTCTCATATCGAACCACCTTTAGAATTAAGAAGCTTGCCAGAATTTCTCGATCCTAAATCATCAATCTCTTCCTCAAACAAATACGAAAAGGGTTTTGTAACTTTCGTCTTATTTCCAAGACATTTAACCTCACAAAAGAGAGATAATACAATCAGTCAAATTCAATTATTTAGAACTTATTTCCATTATCACATTAAATGCTCAAAGGCCTTTATGCATTCAAGAATGAGATCAAGAGTCTTGGAATATCTTAAACTATTAAATAGGGCTAAACCTGATTTTGAAGAGGGTTCTAAAAAAGTTGAAAGAAAGACTGCTAGTGGCAGAAGATTTGAGATTAGAAACTAATATACATACATACATATATATATGTTCAAATATTGATTGATGATTGATTAGTTTATCCGGTCTTTTTCAATTATTTTATTTTCAATTATTTTTTTTATTTTGCTGTTTTTTTTATGTTTATAATTATAAATATTGTTACTTCTTTTAAATGCATTATTACTACACATACATATATATATATATATATATATATATAAATATATATTTGTATATTATCAATTCAAAAAAAAAAAATTATTTATAAATTTTTAATTTTTGTTGATTTGATTAAACCGGAAAATTATTTATTATTTACAAAAGTATTATAAAACATTTTTGTTATTTATTTATTCATTCATTTATTTATTCACCCGTTATTCACTCATTCATTCATTCATTGATTTTAATCCTTCTGGGGTTTTTTAACACCGTATTTACTTCTTGATGAGATTCTATTTGCAACACCATTCAAATCCAATGCACCTCGAACAGCATGATATTTTACACCAGGAACATCTTGACATCTACCACCTCTAATTAAAACAACACTATGTTCTTGAGCATTATGACCTTCACCGGGAATATAAGCACTGACAATCTTGCCATTAGTTAATCGAACTCTACAACATTTTCTTTGAGCAGAATTTGGTTTCTTTGGTTTTAAGACCATTACTCTTAATACAACACCCTTTTTAAATGGGCAATTTTGTAAATCTGGTGCTTTGGAAATCTTTGGTTTTTTAGGTTTGCTGGCGCCTCTTTTGATCTGGTTTATTGTAGCATATCTCTTTTGTAACGAGTTTATTATAAAACCATTACTAGTGCTATTATTATTATTGTTATTAATTATGTTATTGGTTTGAAAAATTGATGATAATGAAGTTAATGAGCAAAGTGAAAAATTATTGGCACTCAAAGCTGAAGAAAACTTTGAAAATGAAGGTTTAACAGCAGCACCAGAAAATATACCTTTAAACATGAGTTGTAACATTTCAGCTCATATAATTTTCAAATAATTCCCAAATAATCTCCAAATAATCTTTAAACAATTTTCAGATATTCAACTAAATCCCAATTCAGTGAGAAGTTTAATAAGGAATATTTCAAGCAAGAGTTCGTTTGGGCACATGACCAAAATAGGTTGATTTCCAGATACAAGAAATTGGTTACCCTCTCACAGAAATAGTATACCTTTATCTCATGTATTTAGTACCGGGTAAATACAATGCGTTTTCAGTATCCAGTCAAAAGATGGAAAAATTCAGCTTACTTTCAAAGAGAGTTTATTGAATAAATACCATCTCCAACGCTATAGATTTATCGATATTTTTACTTTCCTTATCAAAACAAACCTCACAATCTCTTTATTGTTTGGAATTACAAAAATGAGTGCTACACAAGCTGGAATCAAGTCTCTTAAAGTTATCAACTCAAATTTCTTAAGAAGTTCAGTCACCAAAAGATGCTTTAGTTTATTGCCCAAATATGCTAAAAGCTCGTTATTTATAACTCCATTAAACAATAACACACACATTTCCAGCAATTTCTCCAACTGTATTTTCAATAACAGATGTTCAATGAACAGCAGATTCAACAATCAAGTCAGAAACTACTCTGGTGGTGTGGAACTAACAAGAGAGATCGCTACCGACAGACTTTTGGAAATATTAGAAGGTTTTGATAAAACCAACCTAGAAAACTTGGAGAAACTTGGCGTGGAATCCAGTTACACAAAGGATTTGGGATTAGATTCGTTAGATGTTGTTGAAGTCATCATGGCTATCGAAGAGGAGTTTTCGATCCAAGTCCCTGACAATTTGGCCGACGAGTTCACCACTGTCAAGCAGACTATCGACTTTATCATGGAACAACCCGATGCGTTCTGATTGCAGCGATTGTAGCATATCTGCCAATAAATACACCCATTAATAAACAGTAAATAGCACGCAGCAAAAGCAGCAAAAGCAGCATCTTCTGTGCTTTCATAACAGACCCTGTTGGCAGACCCCGTTTACATAGACCGCAACCCCTCACAAGGTTGGAGTCATTCGCGGTGTTCCGGCGGGTCGGATTTCACCGAGCCCAAAAGAGTTCCCAAAGGTGTTACATGCTCTATATAATAAGTAAGAAATGGTTCACATACAAAAGCTCTGTATTCTGGTGAATTCGAGCCCACCCTTTTTGGAGTCGACTTGCTGTAGATTTCGTAGGCGTTTTTTTGTTTTTCCTTCTTTTCTTATTTTTTTTTATCAACGAACGAATGCCACCTCCATCTCTTTTCTTTCCTCAGTCTGTTAGACCATAACGACCCCGTTTGTGATTATCAGAATGTTTAATCCAACTGCACCAGCTTGTTCTCTGTTTGTTCTGCTTCAGAAAGAAGAGAAATAAAGGGCTACACTCTTTCTATTCAAGGGGCAGCCATGCCTGCCAACTCCCTACTTTATTCTACAATCTATCTTTCACTTCTCCACTGGCACATCGCAGCAACAGGACCATCTCCAAGGAGGCAGTTTATCTACAGGAAATGCGGTCTCTTAATGTGCTGATACTGCCATTTTGTTGTTTGTTGGTCTTTTTGTATTATATCCACAAGTGTTTTGATCCTTTTTTACCTACACAAGTTTTTCAAAATATGGGATTCTTCTGGTTGTTTGCGGATTATTCCAGTTTCACAGGGACTTCCAACTCTTTTCATCTACCTCCGTCCTCAAATATCCCAATATTGAAGTTATTTATCAGGCTTTTTTCCTTTTTTCCTTTGGTTGTTTTGAGTTCAACCTCCAAAAAAATCGTGTTTTTCCTTTACTTATATCCTGACAATCCAATTTTGTTATATCACTATTGAGCTTGGTCAAGCTATTTACATTTTAATCTAATTATATTACTCAATTTATTCTATTTGACTTTATTTATTCAATTTTAATCTACCCCTTATTACCTTCGTCGTATTTTGTGGTCCAAATTCTGCTTTCTGCTATAAAAAAATCACTAATTAGTAATAGAATTACTCATTTTATTTCCAATTTTAATTCTAATTTTGTTTTCTTTAAGTTTTAAAATAAAATATAATAAAATAACACTATTTATTTTACACTATCTCATTCTCTCTTAATCCTATTCTACTAAGTTCAAATCAATAATGGGTCTTGGAAGAAAAAGAAAGGCTTCTAAGCTTTACGTTTCTCCTTCAAAAAAGCAAAACAACTTGAGACATTCTTCAAGAATTCAGAAACAAATTTATTATAACGAAGATGATCTCTTTGGTAATTCAAGTGAAAGAAACGATAATGATAATGATAATGATAACGATAATGATAATGATAATGATAACGATAATGATAATGATAATGATAATGAAATTGAAATTCAATCTCAATTTCATTCTCAATCTCAAGATAATTCTCAGGAATCATTGAACAACTCTGATTATGAAAATCTTGATAACAATGAACACATTTCTAACCGTCGCAACAAAATTCACAGAAATGATTCATCAAATAATACTCGTATACTAAAATTAAGAGTTCCATCGATAAAATTAAATAATCTTAAACATAACAACCAAGACACGAAAAATATAGACCTAAAAGAAAATAAAGCCTCTACTAACGATGATGCAAATTATAATCAAACAGAAAAACAAGTTCCTAATGAAGAATACGATGAACAAGAAGGTGAAAATAATGATTTTGATGATGAGGACGGCGATGAGCCAATAAGAAAAAACAAAAGATCGAAATCACATAAATCTATAGATTCAGATGATGATGATTATCATGAAAGCGATATGTTCACCGAAGATCACGATGAAAATAATGATTCAGATTTCGAAGATGACGACCTATACTTGGCAAATGAATCAAAAAGAATTGACAAACATTTCGTAGTCTCTGATGATGAAAATCAATTAGATGATCCAAGTGCTGAATATGGGAAAAGGGTCTATAACAAAAATAAACTTAAAAGAAGAGGGAGACCAAAAAGAAACTCTTCTCAAAAATCAGTATCGAATAGAAGTTCTATCACAAATGGTGAAAAAATTATTATCAATGATGACAATGATGACAATAAAAACAATGATGAAGGCACAATAACTTCGAGAACAAGGAGGGCAATGCAAAAACTGAAAGATCCTGATGATTATACTGATGTCGAGAATAAAAAAGACGATTATTCATATAGAAGAGATTCTATCGGTGAAGAGTTAAAAGATATAAAAGATGACATTCGTGAACATAATCGTGGCAGGAAAAAAAACAGAAATATTATTGGTGAAGTTACCAATTCAAAAAAACATCTTAGAGCACGAAAGGAAATCAACTATCAAATTCCTCCTGCTGATGCCATTATCGATGATTCAAACTACGATCTATTCAATAATCCAAACCACTATGCTAAATATGGTTATAATCTTAATGAGGGTATTTCATTCAAAAGTAACAGATCAAAGAATAACCTCAAAATTAAAAGCTTATTTGAGACATCTGGCCCTTTTGGTGGAAATGAGGTAGGTTCCATTTTTGGCCAAAAGGGTTTCACTGCAGAGACAATTGCAAATGCTAATTACGACTCCTCCTCTTCTGATGATGATGATCTCCTTATAAGACCTGTTAATGGAAGAGTTTCAAGTAAAACCATAAATGATGGATTATCAATGATAAACCCGTCCAATCTTAATAGCACAGCAGCTCCCGTAAATAATCTTGGAATAGTCAATACAAATAAAAAGAAGAAGAAGAATAACATGGCTGATTCCGACCCCTTAGGAATAGATATGAATATCGATTTTTCCAATGTCGGTGGTTTGGATAATTACATTGATCAACTAAAAGAAATGGTTTCTTTACCTCTTCTCTATCCCGAACTTTATGCAAAATTTGCAATAACTCCTCCAAGAGGCGTTCTTTTTCATGGACCTCCTGGAACAGGTAAAACACTTATGGCTAGAGCATTAGCTGCTTCATGTTCTACTTCAACTCAAAAAATCACATTTTTCATGAGAAAAGGTGCTGACTGTCTTTCAAAATGGGTTGGTGAAGCTGAAAGGCAATTGAGATTATTGTTTGAAGAAGCAAGAAAACAACAACCTAGTATTATATTTTTTGATGAAATTGATGGTTTGGCACCCGTAAGATCTTCAAAACAAGAACAAATTCACTCAAGTATAGTTAGTACTTTGTTAGCCTTAATGGATGGTATGGATAGCAGAGGTCAGGTAATTGTTATTGGAGCTACTAATCGACCAGATGCAATCGATCCTGCTTTAAGAAGACCTGGGCGTTTTGATAGAGAATTTTATTTTCCTTTACCAAATACAAGCGCTAGGTTGAAAATATTGGAAATTCACACAAAGAAATGGGACCCTCCATTATCAAAGGAACTTCTTATTAACTTGAGTAATCGAACCAAAGGGTATGGTGGTGCAGATATAAAAAGTTTGTGTACTGAAGCTGCTTTAAATAGTATTAAAAGAAATTTTCCTCAGATTTACAATTCAACTGAAAAATACCAAATAGATCCAAAAAAGCTACTTGTCAATGCCAACGATTTTACTAACGCCATTAAAAAAATTGTACCATCTGCTTCTAGATCAACTATTACAGTATCTACCGGATTATCTGAACGTCTCCAACCTTTGTTAGAAAGACCATTTGCAAAAATTGTTAGAAGGCTAAATTGTTTGATTCCTGGACAAATAAACAAAAGCAAAGCTAATGATACAGATGATGTCATTGATATATTATCTGATGATGATGATGAGACTAATTCAATTGAACTTTTAGAGCAAAAATGGAAAAGACGGGAATTTTTTCACAAGTTAGAATCATCAAGAATCTTTTATCCCCGTTTATTAATATATGGTCCTTCTGGGATGGGACAGAAATATTTAGGCAGTGCAGTTTTGGATTATTTAGAGGGATTTAATGTTCAATCATTAGATTTTGGATCTTTATTTTCTGATTCTGGAGTGACGGCAGAATCTGTAATGATTCATAAATTTTTGGAAGCTAGAAAAAATCAACCATCAGCTATTTTTATTCCTAATTTAGATATTTTTTTCAAAGATCTGCCAGAATCTCTTAAAACCTTGTTAATTAGTTTGCTGAGATCTTTAGATCCTTCAGATAAAATATTATTTATTGGGGTTTGTGAGAAAGATGAACAGCTATCTTCTTGTTATTCCAATATTGAATCACGATTAAGGGAATTATTTGGATTTATGAATGTTAATAATGTGGAAATAGAGTATCCAACTGAAAAAGAAAGAGAAGAATTTTTTGAGCCATTATGGAAAGTTATCGGTATAAAACCTACTGAGTATCAAGATAATGAGATACGTCGAAAGTTAAAAGAACAGAAATATTACTTGAAAAAACTTTCCTCTTCACTTCCAAAAGCTGAAAATCCTTCAATTCAAGAAATCACTCCTGTAGAACAAGAGAGGTTGAAGAGAAAACAATTAAAGGAAGAAATGAGAAATAATTTGAAATTGAAAAACTTGTTGAAATTGAAATTAAATCAATTGATGGATTTGTATAAAACCAGATATAAACGATTTAAAAAACCCGTTATTGATGAATCACTTTTGTTAAATTTATTGGCAGAAAATGAGTTGCCCTCAAACCCCTTAAATCATGGATTATCTCCTTATGTTAAAGATAAGGATATGATTCTTGAGATAGCAACCAATAAAAGGTATTATAATATGGAATTAGATGTTATTGAAGAAAGGTTGTGGAATGGATACTATTCTGAACCCAGACAGTTTGTTAGAGATATTGAAATGATTTATCTTGATGCAAAAACATTAGGTGATAGAGAAAGATTGATGAAGGCTTCTGAAATGTTTGTAAATGCTCAAGTTGGAGTTGAAGAACTTTTTTCTTCTGATTTATTAGTTCAATTTAAAAACTTGAGACTCCGTGAGATTCAACTTCAAAAGGAGTTTGCAGCAAACCAATTGGAGCAACAACAAAAAATCGAGGTGGAAGCTTCATTGTTAAATAAAACAGAAAATGTTGGGGAATTGAAAAGCAATGGTAATGCTTATGTAAAAGAAACAGTCGTTGAATATGAAAAAAGACATGTCGTTCAGTTGATTAATAAAAAAGTTATAAAAATTCCTGAAATAATTGATCTTGGCTCACCGTATGGACATATTCAAAATCATGAAAAGGCAAAATTAAACAAAAGCATTGCTAATGATAAATTATTGATAAATGGGAACGGAAATTTGAATGCAGGCTTAATTCCCAATGGTAATATAAAATCAAAATCAACTTCCAATGTTGTTTTAGAAAGCAAAAACCAAAATGTGAAAGAAATTGCCGAGTCTCAAAACTCTGTTTTATTTGATGAGGAGGATGTTGATGTTGCATTAAGAAATAATCCCAATAGCTTTATCAAATTTAAAACCAATTCTAACTCTAATATAGGCCGAACTCTAGATAATACAAAAAGTGAGCCAAAATTGAATTCTGGTGTTAAACAAAGTCTTGAAGATAAAAAAGGTGATGATTCGAGCATGTT
>JAKTTS010000406.1:0-14689 GCA_030560485.1 Ascoidea tarda (nom. inval.) | reverse complement strand
TGTTGGAGCTTTCAGGAAACTCAGTTAGATCTGAATCGTAAAACGAAATACTGTTAAGGTCTTTATACATATGCTCAAAAAGTTTTACGTGTTTAAACTCTGTGATTGAAGTCAATGATATTTTGCTCAACTGATGAACAAGTTGATTCTGTAGAACGGTGTGGTTTAAAATCTTTCTTGTTATCTTTGGACCAAGATCTGCTAAAGAAGTAAAACGTAAAGCAGATAAATTTGGAAAGAGTATTTGCTCATTTTTAATCAATTCAAAGAACCGAAATTCAAAATTATTATTTGAACCAAGAAAAACCAAATCTAGCTCTTTTGTTGAATTGAGGTGATTTCTAAACGTTTGAATATTGCTAATGATATCTTCAACCCTCAAAAGGCAGCAGAATGTTCTGTGTTTGACAATTGTCAGACGAAAACCATACTTGGGCTGTTGATTTTCTTCAGCTGTTTCTTCAAGAACCACCAAGTTCTCGAATAGACCTGAATAAGCATTGTTGGAAATCGAAGCAAAGGGGGATAATGTCAAAAGCCAGATTTTGTCCTTTGGAATGTAAGAGATAATCTTGCTGATGATGTTGAAAGGTAACTTAGACTGAATATCCATCTTAGTAGCATAAATTTGTAGCCAGCGATGGAATAACTGCTAAAGGAAACAAAAAGTGATAAAAGACTTGAAACAAAATGTCTTTGAAAGCCTGCTGTCTAAGAAAAGAAAACGATCTAGGGAGACATAAATTTGGATAAGAGCTTGAATGGACGAAGGGTATTACTAGTACAGAACACTACTTACTATCTACTGACATTTGCTACTTTTTGTGTATCAAAACAAACTGTAAAATTGCGAAACTATTGGGCGTTGCTCATTGCAAAAATACCAGTGCGATATAATGATAATCTGGGGATTCTGATTATGTTCTCGACATTTGAGTTGTGCCCAACAATAGAGTTGTATGAAAGATCTAGCTCTTCCAACCGCTGAAAAAAGTGTATGTTATTACAATCGAGATCTTGGATATTATTATCAGACAAGTTTAATTTTGTTAAATTTGGAAACTTCATTGAGTTGAAGCTTTTCAAATCGTTGATCAAATTGAATGATAGATCTAGATTTCAAACATAGCAATATTCGTAACCATCAAAACTGCTATCTTTGTTTTGATATCCAGTGTTTGAACTCTCTTTATTCAATATATCAGTCGTGTTGGCAAATGATTTAATTAGATTGTGAGATAAATTCAAATCCTTTAAACTTTTTGGAAAAAAATTGATGAATGATAAGTTTTGAATTCTACAGTACGATAGATTTATTATCAGCAAATTTTGCATATTATGAAAACTTTTTTGACTGAAAATTAGTATTTTTTCACAAAATTGCAAATCCAAAACCCTTAGATTGTTTAAATGATATAGACATAGGGAGTCAAATACTTTGTTGAAAGGAAGCTCAATTATTTCAATGTTGCGCAATTTTTCAAAAACAAATTCATCCATAGCCTTATCAATCAAATTAGAAGCTAGTTTAAATTTATGTAAACTTGATAAAGCATTAGATAAGCCTGAAATTGATATTTTATTTAGAGATAAATCGAGGGTTTCCAAGTTTCTTAGGTTTTCTAAATTTTTAACTTTTTTAATATCATTTTTAAATAAAATTAATTCTTTCAAGTTTATTAATTCTTCAAGGTTTTCAATTTTGGAAATTTGGTTGCATGAAAAATCCAAATTCTCAAGATAAAAAAGCAGGTTGATTTCCCCTGGGATTTCTTTAAAACACATTGCTTTAAGTTGCAAAACCTTTAAATTTTTTATATTTTCAAAGAAATTTGGTTTAAGAATTGGTTCCAATTTGTTTTTTTCCTGTCTTCTATCATCAAATGCTTTAAATTTTTGAGCTCATCAAATTTCTTGAAGTCTTTTATTTGAATATTTTTGATTTTTAAATATTGTAAATTTAGATGGTTTATCGATGGAAGATCAGATGAAAGAGAAAAATCAAAAGTTAAATATTTTAGGTTAGTAGCAGAAACCCAAAATTGATTTGCATTTTGATTAGTGATACCATGGAATAACAAAATGTTGCTCAAGTTTAAATTTCTGAGATTAGGTAAACCTTTAAAACAATGAGAGGGAAATTTAGTGAACTTTGAATTTTTAAAAGTTACATCAGCCAAAGAAAAATTGACATGATTGAAAAAAGTAAGATTATTAAAATCTTTGATTCCTTCTAAACCAAGTCTTTTCAAATTATTGTAATCACAGTAGTGTAAAATGAAATCATTTAGCAGTAGTTCATAGTATGTTGAATTGTATCCAGAAAATGTCTGAAAATCAAAATGCTGCAACTCTTTTAGTTTTATATTTTCAGTTTTTAGAAGCTTCATAAACTGAAATTCTGAAGTGATGATCCGACAGTATAGATAATAACATAGATGGTTTGTAAAGCACAAATACTTTTTAAAAACAGAAATATTTTGCTTTAAATCTTCCACAATAATTCTCAAGTACTCTTCTCCACATATCTTGTGCTTTTTGATATGATATGAGGCAGTTTTAATGTTTCTATCAGATGTCACCTCAATAACTAACAATTTTTTGAATAATAAAGAACAAAATTCAGCGATTGAAGAGAAAGAAGACAAGCTAAACAACAAAACTTTGTCATTAGCAAGATAATTGATGATGTCGTGAAACAAATGAGCCGAAAGAGTTGCAAATATGGAATACATACTACAAAAGTCTTTGAATATCGTAAAAAACAAGAAAAAAACAGCAAAAAAACATTTGAAATTTAGAAAAATATCCAGAAATATAACTACATGAGAAATAGCAATGTGATTATTTTGGGAATTAAATACCGCCATTTGGGGCAATCTGAAGTATTATGACATATTTTCCATTTTTGGTTGATTCAATGCAGAATATCTTCTGAAACCTAAAACAATTTCCAAAACAGAAAACTACCTAAAGAAGCATTGCTTAATTGAAACAAAGCAAAGCTTTCTTTTCTGTGCCTCCAAGCTGATAGGCAGGAGCAAGGAAGAAATGAACAACCTCTCACTATTTGTTATCAACTAGAAAATTGGTTATTGCTGAACCTTGTTGTTGCATTTTGAAAAGTTGCTCTTAGGTAAAAGAATATGGTCTTCTATAAAGTAGACATGTTTTGGTTGATAATAAGCAAACTCTTATCAGAAAAAGTAAAATATTTTGGAACAAACAAATCAAGAATAGGTTCCTACAGAAAGATGCAGATTGGAGTTTGAAGCAAGTTATTGCTCCTTGAATTGAATTTCTAGAATTTTTTTGCAGAACTTTAATACATTTCTTTAATTGATATAGATACAAATACTATTTGAATTTGGTATGAAACTGTCACAGAAATTTTAGAAAAAAGATGATATCAATAAAGCAGTATGAAAAATAGAATTAAGTCAACCATGTAATTTGAAAATGTTATTATTCAAGAGTTTTAAAATTCTGTATGAGTTTTATTTCAAATTAATAAACTTGCAAAGAATCAGAGTTTATTTAATTTGATTACAAAACACTAGAGCAAGTTAGAAATCACCCAACGGTTTTAATTATTTAAAGTTTTTTATAAAAAATTTTAAAATTGAATTTTTTTTCAAATTTGGTTTTACAAAATCAACCCCAAGTAAGTTCTTTTTAAGTTCTAATTGGCTACAAAAAATAAAAAGTAACAGAAACTCTTTTTAGATGAAAAACTAAAACTCTCAATTACATAAAACAAAGCTCAAATAGATATTAGCAGCAAGTTCAATTTATTTAATAAAATGATTAATAAAAAGTATAACCAATATGATAGTAAGTTTCAAAAGAACAATTTATAATTTCTGAAGACCTGTTCATTTTAAATATCAAAAAAACAAAGCTATATTTTATTTTATTGAATAAAATTGTAATACTTTCATGAGTAAGATCGAAAATTAAGTTTGAAAGCACTTGTAGTAATATGCGGATTCTGCATATGACCTATTGTGTTTTATTTTTAGTGCAAAATTGTTCCGCGTTTCGGAACAATTAATCTTTGTTTTTTGATTTTGTATATTTGTGATTCCATATTTTAAACGTTGAAAACAAACAAAAAAAACCTTGGTGGAACGGTGGAAAATGTTTTTTTTTATTGACTTGAAAATTCTGGATTTGAGGCTAAAATACTATTCAAAATTGCAGTCTTTAAATAGTAATTTCGATTTTCACAATTTTTGGTCGAAATGACCTTGAGAAAATATGCCAAGCTGTTGGAGTTCTTTGGATTAATCATACAAAATAGTTTTTTGTTTGTCTCTTTAAACCTTTTAAATACCTTATCAAAAGACTTTTTCAACACCTCTTCTCTTTTTGTTAGCAGAAAACGTTGCTGTGGTGTTAATCTACAATAATCTTCCAAGAATAAGGTGTAAACCATATCACCACTATTTCGTTTTATTCTTTTTAGAATAAAACACGCGCCTCTTAATTGAACCTTGAAATATGTTTCCTTCAAAATAAAATTGACGGGCCTTAACGACTGGATTTTTCTTTGAGTAATGATCATAAGTCGATTTTTTAGTTTTGAAAATCCTAGACAGTTATCTGGATTTGGATCACTGACTGCAAATATATTTATTTTATTATTCCTATCGTTATCATCATTGTCATTCTGATGATTTTCTTGGGTTTCAGCAGATTTATTGGACTCTTTGGAGTCTTGAGAAGTTTGAAGCATGCTAGAAGTTGAATTTGCATCAAAAGAAAAGTAGTTTATGCTTTCAATTAGATTTTTTAAATTACTGCTATGTCTGTCTCTTTTAAACACTTTTTCATTTTCTATATTTAATTCAACCACTTCGCCAATTCTGATATCAATTGATCCAATTCCTGTGTATTTTCCTGGAAACATTTTTGTTCAGTCAATATTATTAGAGTTAGTTGGACCGGATTTGGGTGTTCTAAACAAAGCTAAAATAAAATGTAGATAGCAAATTGAAGTATTGCCAAACTTTCAAGTAGACTTTATAAATCAAGGATTCCAAGCCTTTATATGTGATCAAGGCCATGGCCGTATAACAGCACAGACCATAAATTGCAAATGTGTTACAACTGTGCTATTCGCGAAAGTTATCATTGCTTTCCTATTGTTGTCTGATGTTCTCTCCAAAAAAGCAATTTTCACGTTGTTTCAATAGAAAAAATGACCTGCAACACAACAGAATCCACACCAGACAGTTTCCAGACAGCTGCCAGACACTTTGACTCAGACCCAGCAGAACCATCGCACAACAGCACCTCACACACCTCTTCCTCACCAACTTGTTCCGGTTGCAGCTGAGGAAAACAGGCTCGGTCTCTTCCGGCCCAGTGCTGTGGGTCTCTGTTTTGCTTTGGAATACGTCAAAGAAAAGGCCTGGAGAGGTTCTTTCTCGCTACACAATTGCAGTAATGTCCAACCCTCCTGTGTACTTCGTGTCGTTGATAACAAGAGACGTATGTTTGCTGCCTCCAGACAGTGTTTGGATTGGCCTTCTCCAGTGTTTGGATTGGCCTTCTCCAGTGTTTGGAAGGACCCCAATACTGACCCATCCCTCTTTTTTTCTTCAGAATCGCCCACTTCACATCCAATCCTTCTCACCTTTTGGTAACAAAGAGGAAGTTGGTTTGCCAATTGACAAAGAAAGCAGGGCTGATGCATCTTTGAATAGTGAAAACGGGACTGAAAGCGTAAGCAGTGGTATCAATGAATCGGAAAAAACCATAGAATTGACTGCCAACGCAGATGATTTGGACACTGGTGACAAAGATGATAGTGGTAATAACGCAACTGATATCTTTGGTGAAGAATTGAACACCATTTCTTTCGTTCAAGAGAGAAAAGCCAACGAATTTTTAAAATACAACTTCTTGTCAAACATGGCTTTGGATATCTTTTTGTCTAATTTTTTTAGCGATTCCTCCTCTAACGACAAAGCTTCCGGCTTTTCTAACAGCAACACTAGCAAATTGTTATTTGTTCAAGATGGTATATCTGTCTATGGTTACGAATCAAATACCGGTTTAAAAATTGTCATCGGAACTTCATCAAATGAAATATCAAATAAAAACTTGGATTTGTTATTTAAAAACATTCACAAGGCTTATTTGGGCTTGATTTGCAATCCATTTCAAAGTTTAGATAAAAAATCTTTAGTAACCTCTAAAAATTTTGAAACAAAAATCAAACGTATTGTCGATTCTTGGAACGCCAAACAGTAAAAAATAAAAAAAGATAGGCTTGAAAAAGCATGAAATTTTGGTTTTTTTACTACAATATATATAATATATAAATATATAACAGAACTATATTTTTATAAGAAATGTTTAGTGGTTATCAAGAATTGAATGTTTCTTTTTTGCACAAAAAAAGATTTGGTTAAAAAAAAGTTTATAAAAAAGAAAAAAAGTTGTTTTTATAATTAAAAAAGATGTTTTTCATTTAGGAACCTTAATAAAAAGCTTTTGAGTGTCAAATTCCCTCTCTGTTTTTAAATTTTTCATCTTAAAATGTGTTTATAAAATAATCAAAACAAATGCTAAAAAAAATTATTCTAAAACTATTCTGACCCTAGTTATTTTCCTTCTTTCTCAGTTTCATATTCAATTTCTGTATCCATAACTATCAATGACTCTTCCTTACTTTTGTTGTTTCCAAAAAACGATAGTCTTTTTACAAGTGATTTTGCTCCTGATTCTTCATTTTTTTTATTTTTTTCCACTTTTTCCACTTTACTGAGTTTTTCTTCTTTTTCCACTTCTTTTGAATTGTTACTTTCGTTAGACCTGTTAACCTCACCGTTGCTTTTATTGCTATGATTAGTTTCTAAATTAATATTTGCAGGCGAGACCGAGTAAACAGTAAAACTAGATGGAGTCACTGCTCTTGGATGATTTGTAGATATTGATCTTCTTGAAATACTTAAGTTTCTCATTCCTTTGGGAAAATATTTCGAAGTTTTTGATAAAACCAATTTTTCAGGTACATCTGCACTTTTCTCAGAGGTCGGTTCATCATCAGAGTTTTTGCTAGCAGCTGTTGACAACTTTGTTGGAGATAATGGCCTAACATCTTTATCATTTATGGTACCGTTCAAAACATTTAATGTGTTTGATCCCACTTTCATTGGAGAACTACCTCCAGAGTTGTTATTATTACTTCCACCAAACAAAAACTTTTTTCGGAAAAATGATGGAGACGACGAAACTGTCGGAGAGTGGCCTGCATCTGAACCAATGGCATGGTTGACATTAATACTAGATGAGGAGTCTTTCGATTCTAGCAGTTTAGTAAAAAGTTTGGAATTATGATGAGAAGAACCTGTATGTAGACTTTGCAAATCTGAAGTAGAAGATAATGCAATACTTGGTGCTTTATCTAAAGTCTTATTCATTGAAGTGTCTGATTCTTTGGCTTCAAACGCACTAACATCAAGATTATTACCTGGGCTTCTTGGACTAAAACCATGATATCCAGGAACTTTCAAGTTATTAGAGTTTGAATTGAGCCCGCCTAAACTGTTCATAGAACTTAAGTTTAGATTGTTATTTATATTCATGTTGCTGCTCATATTTGTAAAACCACCAATATTTTTCATTCCACCAATATTAAAATTTTTTTTAATATTATTTCCAAAATTATTCCCATAACCATTATTAAGGTTGATATTTAAAGCCCCCAAACTATGAATTGAGCTCTGATCATTATTTTGGGTTTGAATCAAAGGTGTCGATGTATAACTGTTTTTGGAAAGTTTTAAACTCAATTGGTCATCGTTTATATGAAAGTTTGTCCAATCAATGGGTTTATCCGGGATAGAACTGCTCGTAGTTAAGTTATTTAAGATTGATCCAGTTTGAATTGAATAGTTGCTTTGAACGTCAAAATTATTTAGATTTGTTTTTCCACCAATAGTAGGTGAATTTCCCATCATATTATTATTACTGTTATTGTTATTGTTATTGTTATTAGCATTATGACCTGTGTTGTTTCCAGCAAAGTTGTTGCTCCAAGGGTCTAAAATACTGTTGAAGTTGAACTGTTTTGCTGAGCTGAATGAAGCAGGATTACTAAAAGCACTCCCAACACTATCAGTCCTATTTCTATTATAATTGAGTTGAGGTACAGGTAAATCGTTACCAAATGATTGAAGTAAATTCGAGTTAGAATCACCATTTATTGGGTTTGCATTAAAGGGAGATGAAATTGTGCTACCAAAAAAACCATTAAAAGAGCCAGATTTTCCACCATGATCGATACTATCAAGAGAGTTTTGTTGTGGTTTATGTTTTTTGTCAAATTTGAAAAATCTGCTGCCACGAGTTGTACTGTCATTAATATTATGATTAAGTAATAAATGAGAGTTGCTGTCGTCTTTATGTTCATCAAGTTTATTTCCTCTCCCGAAATTAAAAACATTAGAAAGTTTTTTGGGAGAAAGTACAGCAGATATAGATTGATGAGTTTGAGACTGCAGTTCTTGTTCTTGGGGATCGTTTGATAATGATCTTAGCAATGATGAAGAGGTCACTGGATTCAACGCAGTGTAGGAGAGTTTATCTGTCAATAGATTAGGACCCGAAATAGCACTGCTATGTGATAATATTGGATTAATATAATTATGAGATTCATAACCAAGTGATGGTCTTGAGGGAGATCCAGCTGTTTCAGAAAGAATTGGTGCAGAGATAGAGTGGCCTTGTTGGCTGATGCTGTTGTTACGACCACTGAAAATACTTCTTACAGAAGGGGCAACATTCGTGTTATCAAAAGAGTTTAATCCCAATAACGATGTATTTGCTAACAAAGGTGAGCTGTTATTATTATTATTATTATTATTGTTGTTGTTGTTGTTGTTGCTGCTGTTATTCAATGAAAGCCTGGAGTTTATTCTGTGCAATGGAGTCCCAGTGTTAGCAAAATGATGCTGGGAAATACTATCATCAAAGTTAAAACTTAAATCTTCTGCTTTCATCGTGCTAATTCTATACTCTTTCATACTTGAAATTAGACCTTCATTTAGCTCTTCAGCTTCAATAATACTTGAGGGTAACATCATGTTAACAGTTGGTGAGTGAATAGCTTCTTGTTGCAACTGATTAGATAAAAGCAGTTTATTTACATTGATTACCAAATCAGGTTTGGCGCTATCGGGAGATGGTTTGTTAGAAGACTGGACACTACTACTTCCTGTAGTCAAGTTATTCGATTTAGAAGAATAATTAAATGGCTGATTGTTTTGGCTAAAACTAAGGTTTGGCTGAATTTGATTTTGGTTACTAGTTTGTTGAAAAGGTGAAAAATACGAATTTTGGTTGATTTGTTGATTAGAATTATAACTAAGTTTCTGATCATTATTTAATGGAGGAGTGATATTAAAAGGAAGTGGAATATTTTTGTTTATCCCAGAAGAAATTTCATTATTGTTCACATTAGACATAACATTGTTATTATTATTACTGTTATTGTTTAAATTGTTAATAGAGTTGAAACTGTTAGAATTTATTAAATGATTGGTGTTATTAAAACTGTTAAAATTAATGCTATTGTTAATACCGTTTAAACCATTTATATTTCCTATATTATCAGAGTTAATGATTTCATCATTTTTAACATTAATATTATTATTAATGCTATTGTTAATACTATTAGTAAAATTGTGGTTTACTGAAAAACTATTGCTCAAGTTCAAATTTCCAGAGTTTTGAAGAGTGTTGTGGTTTAAGTTTTGCAAGTTTTGGATATCATTAATGTTATGAGCAAAACTATTATTGGCATTATTAATATTATTGACATTTGATATCGCATTGATGCTGTTTAGATTATTTAGATTATTTAGATTATTCAAGTTATTGATACTGTTTATATTAGTAATGTTGTTGATATTGTTGATGCTATTCATATTGTTGATGTTATTGATACTGTTGATACTATTGATACTATTGATAGTACTTAAATTGCTGATAGTATTAATATTTCCCATATTCCCCATATTTCCCATATTATTAAGATTGTTAATATTGTTTAGATTGTTATTATTGTTGACATTATTGAGGTTGTTGTTATTGATATTATTAAGATTGTTGTTAGTAATGAGATTATTGATACTATTGATATTGCCAATATTGGTAAGATTGTTGAGACCATTCATGCTATTGGTGCTACTCATTCCATTTGTACTGTTTATAGAATTTATATTATTGAAGCTATTACTATGAACGATACCATTAATATTGTTATTGTTAGTGTTTATAACATTTGTATCATTGTTGGGGGTTATGATGATGTTGTTGTTTGAAATAAGAATGTTAGCACTCTTCTTTCTACTGATATTCTTTTTATTGTTAATAATCGATTCATTAATATCATTAACGTTGATAATATTTGTATGATTTTGAAGATTAAATTCCAATAACTCTAATTCTTTTTTGATTTTATCATGCTTTTCATAAGTTTTCTTTGAGCCGATTCGAGTAGATTGTTCCTTAGCTCTCCATTCACCTTCTAGTTTTAAATCAAGATTAAAATTGTCAGTTATTTCCTTTTCAAAATCCGGATTTAATTCGCCTAACTGTTTCATTAACTTTTCATTTAAATATCCTGATTTTTTCTCCTTTTGGTTATTTAATTTATCAAATATTTCAAAATATTTATCTTTATTTAAATCTAGTTTTTTCTTGTTTTGTAAGATTTTTTTATTTTCAGAGTCTATAGTGGAAATATCGTTTTTAGTATTTAGGATTGATAATTTTAAATCTGTTATTTTGAAATTCAAATCTGAAATTAGATTTAGTTTATTTGAAAGAATAGATTTTTCAAAATCCTTAAATTGAACTAATTTTTTGGCCCAATTTTGGATATCATTTTCCATTTTTTCAATGTAGTTTAATTTTTTTGTAATTGAGTTTCTCAATTTCTCTATACGAATTCTTTTTTTTCTTTGAGAGTCTTCCAAAGAATTAAAAGTAGCTCTTAGTTGATTTCGCTGATCGTCTTCCAATTTTTTACGTTTTTTCAACGATTCTCTTTCATCAATAAGGATTGATTTCTTTTCATTGTAGTCGTCATTTACTGTTTTTAGTTGATCATAAATTATAGCCAACTGATCTTGTCTATTCATTAATTGAGCTTTTAATTCTTCTAAATCTGTAATTTCAAACTCGTTATTATTATCGTTTGAATTTGAGTTCTTTAGGGTGTTTGATCTCGACCTTGAATTTCCCAGGTTGAATGTTCTTCTATGTTTAATTAGGTTACCATTATTGTTCGTAAGATAGTCTAAAATGTTGTCTGGGTTTTGTAGAATGGGATTTGACATTGCGAGAGATAGCTCATTACTATTTGAGTTGAAATTATTGAACAAGTTAACAAAATCTAGGTTATTTACTGAATTAGCATTTAAATTTAAACTTGGATTGTTAAGAATGTTGTTGTTATTATTAATTGTATTGTTGGTATTATCATTATTAGCATTTGTTAGATAAATATTTTCATTATCAGAATTTCTTGTTTTGACATAAACAGGGAAACTTCTAGATTTGAAGTTTGATGGGGAAATTGATATTATATCAATTTGGTAATGAAAGTTTGATTGCAAATTTGATAAGATGCAATCTGTTTGGTTTGAATTTAGTTTGTAAACCAAGATGCCATTTAAGTAAACATAGTAAGAGTTTTTATTTTGTAGATTATTTATGATTGAATCAAGATTAGAATTGGAATTAGTGCTGTTGTTGTTGTTTAAATTTATATTTGTTGATGAAGCTGTGTTTGCATTTGCATTTATGTTCACAGTTGAATTTGAATTTGAAGTTATTATTGAGTTTGAGGGATTTGTAGGAGTGGTGGTTGTTGTTGTCGTTATTACATTATTTGGAATTGACCAATGGAGGTGGACCTTGGATGAAGTAATTCTATCAATTGAAACCTTTGGAGCCTTGGGAATATCGATATTTAAAATTTGAATCAAGTCTATAATTGGAGTATTCAACAAAGTATAGGAACGATAAATCAACCAAAAGATAGCCAACAATATGACAATAAAAGACCAAAGCATGATTGGAAAATATCACTATATCACTGCTACACTGTTACTGTTATATTTTTCTTAAAATGGTTTCCAAAGAAATAAGCCAATTGTTGGATATCATATAGTTGGCATGAATAAGAGCATCAAAGAGAGTGAAATGTTGGGATAAAAGCGTCAGGCAAAGAGTCGGATTGGCAGGAACAGCTAAGGACGTGGACACAACGCAAAATAAAAATTTCTGGCTGTTTCTGAGGGCAGTGCTGAAGCTGTAGAAAATGCTGCTTTTGTTGTTTTACTTTCCTCTGCTTTCTTCTATTCTTTTGCTTCTTCTCTTTGTTTTCCTCCTGTTCAGTTTTTGACACAGCTCTAGAAATTCCCCAAAAAGCCCATATCAAAAAAGGAAAGGGATCCATGCTGCTGGTCGCACAGCCATTCAAACCCCTACATGGGTTTATGCACTACCAGACTTCAGATTGGAGGTTAAATACCCAAGCGGGGTCTGTTTGCATCCACCACAATGGTTGCAGAATGAAACGCAGTCTCCAGCGCCATGGATGCATTCAAAGCGATGGTTTTCTTACTTGCTATGCCTCTGCTGCTGTTTCTGCTGAACATGAGGAAGCATTGTAGATGGTGATGATAACACTGCAAAATGCCTCCTCTCACCGACGATATCTACCAGGCTGCTGTTCAAAGACCAGCATGTTTCAAGAATCCCAAGTGGAAGACTCCTTACAGACGACATAAACCATTGCGACAACTTCTCTCAGATGAACAGAAGAGATTGAACAATACTGATGTTGATAACAAAGATAGCACCAATGGAAATGCTCGAAAGGGTTTCAACCAGGTCACCTACTTTAGTCTAGATGCCTATCCTTCACTAAAACCAAGAAAGCATTACTGTGATATAACTGGCTTAAAAGGCAACTATAAGACACCAAATAATGGGTTAAGATATTATAATGTAGAGGTTTATAACGATGTTATCAAGACAATGACTAGTGGTGTCGATCAGCAATATCTTGAATTAAGAAATGCCAATGTTGTTTTGAAATAGTGTAAAATTAAAATTAAAATTACCTATATAATTAACTATGTATTTTAATTTATAGAACCGATTATATCACTATGATTTTCATCAAAAATAAATTAACTTCAACTTTCCAAAATAGCAAGAAATAACCATTTTCTGTCATCATTTCTGTTAGAACGCAGACAGAATAATCAAATAAAATCACTAGAATAACAACGAAAAAAAGAAAGAGAAAAACAAAAAAACAAAAAATTGACAAGAAAAATTAAAATAACTAAAAAACTAAAAAATTAAAATAAAAACAATCAAATAACTTGAATACTATTTAGAAAAACAAAAGGAAAAATAAAATAACTGAGAACAAATTCAAAAATATAGATAACAAAATAGATAACACATAGGAAAACATAGAAAAAACGTAGAAAACAATTAAATTTAAAGCTGAGAACTTACACGCCTAAAAAAAATAAAAAGTATTCATGCTAATATTTTAGTTATATGATTTAAAAAGTCTTTTTTATCAATCAATCAATTAAATAACCCATCAAAATTAAGTGTTGAAGCAAATGGGGTTTTGAAATCCTCTCCCAAATCCAATTTATAGTCTAAATGAATATTAGTCAATTCCTCAATCTCTTTCTGCTCCATTTTTTCTTTTTCTTTCATTTTGGCTTCTTCTTCTTCTTTTCTTCTTCTTTCCATTTCAATCATATAAGGATCCAATGATTTAGATGGATTTTTCTGATCTAGTGTTAATGACTGCAATTTTTTTGAATAATCGGCTTTTATTGACATTTTGCTGCTACCCGATTGTGTATTATTATCTTCTTTATTGTCAAAAGTGTTTAACATTGATGATGCACTTCTTTTAGCTTGATATCTTTTTTTTCCTATTTGTTTATGATAACTTGATTTACTATCGCTATCGCTATTACTATAACCATTCAATGTGGTATTATTGTTGTTAATATCAATCGTTGAATTATTGCTAGTCAATGTAAATGCATTTGAGGTTGATGTGAATGCCAATTCTGAATTTGGGATTGTTGGTAATAATAAATCGTTTGATAGCGGTGATTGATCCAATTGACTAACAATGCTTCTACTATCACCATTGTTATTGTCATTTTTACTAATATTGTTGATACTCTCATTTTTATTATTAAAATGATTCATAGTCAAGCCACCTTCATTTTCGTGATCATCAACTGTATTATTTAAGCTTAATTTACTCTGCATTTTTTTAAATTTATTAATTGATTTGTTGAAAAATTTTCCTCCTTTTTTATACTTGTGTTTCAATTCAGCGTCAAAGATACTTCTAACATCACTGTTTCGAGTTTTAATACTCTGATTAATACTGGCATTATCATTGTTATTATGATTATAAACATGACTATAAACATGATTATGACTGAAATTGTTGATACTACCCATTATATCGAAAGATAGCTTTCTATGAATATCTAATGATAATTTGCTATTACTTTTTGGAGAATGATTATTACTGTTGTTGCAATTACCATTACCATTATTATTATTATTATTATTATTATTATTATTATTATTATTATTATTATTATTA
>JAKTTS010000405.1:0-14815 GCA_030560485.1 Ascoidea tarda (nom. inval.) | reverse complement strand
ATAATAATAATAATAATAATAATAATAATAATAATAATAATAATAATAATAATAGCGATATAATGAATAGCAATAAATCTTCTCCTAAATTGCCAGGTTCAGGGTTTTTCAATCAGGCATCAAAACTATTTTCCGGTTTATTTGAGTCCTCAAACATAGACCATTGTGCAAAAGAAGGTGGTGTGGAGGTTATGTTATTATACGCTTTTTATTTGCAAGTAGCTGATTGTACTGTTTCGTCTTATTTTTATTTTGGTTTGGCTTTACGATCAGCTTTAATACTAGGAATGCATGTCGATGCTGAAAAAAATACCTTAACCAGATTTGAATTAGAACATAGACGAAGATTATGGTGGACTGTTTACATGTTTGAGAGAATGTTAAGCTCTAAAGTTGGCTTGCCTTTATCCTTAACAGATGATTCTATCTCTGTGGAGTTGCCAAATGATTTTAACATGTCAAATCCTCCATTGGGATGTGAACATTACATTTTTCCCGAAGCTGAATATATTAAGAATTGTGTCTTAATAACTCAGATCAATTCCAAAATTTTATCGAATTTATACCAAAAACCTCCAACTAAAAATATCTTGCCGATATTGTTAGAATTAATCGAAGATTTATTAAATTGGGAAAAAAATTTACCAAATTTTTTAAAACCTGACTTTCAAAAAAGTGACAAAATATTGAAAATTTCAAGATTAATTACAAATTTATTCACCGAATATTTTCAAGGGATCAACTTAGCTGTAAGACCCCTATTATTTCATTTCACTAACAAACAACTAAGAAAAAATCAGAATAAAAATATTTATATAGATTTAACTTTTTTTTCCAAACCAGTTTTAAATTTGTTAAATTCCTCTTTTCAAGCTTCAATTAATACTATTAGATCATTGTGGTCGTTGATGCCCGAAAACATGATTGCATTGTTTGGTTATATGGATAGAGAATATTTATTCACAAGTTCTGCAACATTGATTTTATTTAATGCTGCATTTGGAGTCCATAAAGCAACATTTGAACACCTAGACCATGCTTTAATAATATTTACAAAAATGAGAAACCTAGGTAATCATCCTGCAAATCTAAGAAGATGCCAATTGTTAAAATTGCTAAAAGTTTTGGATTTCAATGGGGTTATGCACGATTTGATTGTCAAACATGATGATGACATTGAAATGAACAACTTTTTTAATGACGTTGATAGGCTAAGTTCAGCTCAAGACAGCTTGATTAAAGACTCAAATATAAACTTAGATATAATACAAAATTCAAACGAAAATAATCAAGATAACCAAGATATTCAAAATTTCAATCAAAACTTCAATCAAAATGCCAGCCCCAGTCTTGACCAAAATGTGAACCAGAACGTTCATCAAAACATGAACCAAAACTACCTTTATGATCAAAATCTTTTCCAGCGCCAAAACCAAAACCATAACCGTAGCTCCAATGTTCCCTACCAGTTTAGTAAAGGAAAGGAACGTGAAAATATAAATGGAACGAGCCACAATTTTACAGATCATCAATTCAATTCCGAGCTGAGCTACAAAAAATCGCAGCTGATGCAACAGTCTTATTCAATGATGGAAGACACTCTTCCAATGAATTTCCCTTCTTATTCCACAGCCATTGATTCTAATAGAATTTACAGAGGATCCAATCTATCTTCTGTTAGATCGACTACCCAAACATTGACGGATTCTAATATGCTGCATAACTTTTCCCACCAGAATCCCTTTGAAACTTTTCATATTTTCTCAACCCCGAATGCAAATACTGAAAATAACAAAAATTCAGATTCCAATACCAACACTGGTAATGCTAATATCATTGTCCACAATAACATCGAGACTATTAATAGTTCCGCTGCTAATTCTAATAAAAGAAGGTTTTCAAACTCGGTATCGGACCTTATTAATTTGGGATCAAAAAAAAGAAGAAGTTCAAATTCAAGTTCCAAATCATCATCATCAAACAGTCGCCTTGAAGCATTTTTACAGCCTCCTTTGGTTTCGCCAGATTCTCTTAAAATTCTATTAAAAAATTGCGAAGCCAGTGAAAGTGAGAACGCTTTATGGAACGAAATAACAGATGAGGCCATGTGGTTAGGAGATTTTAGCGAGGAGTTTAATAAATTTATGGGGTAATTTTTTTCACTAAAAACATTGTAAATTTCAAATCAAATCTTTTTGAGGTTTTGTTTGTTCGGATTTTTTTTTTTTTTTTTAGATTTTTGTTTGAAGTGTCAAATTTAATTTGTCGAGATCCAAACAGCTTTAGTTCTAAGTCTCTGTTTCCATAATATCACGAGAGCTGTTACATTTTAATTTCAATTTCATTGCTATGCTTTTCGTTTCTATTTTTGCTTCGGGTTCTCATTTTTATAACACTTATTTTTTATTATACTTTTTTTTCCACTATATTTAGATGCTATTATATTTTTTAATCCTTTTTTTATGTTTTATTCATTTCTTCTTTTTTCATATAGTTCAAGAACTTTTGAGCTTGAAAATAAACACATTTGTTTTTTATTATTATTATATTTATTTTGAGCTTTTATATATTTCATTAAAAAAAACCTACTGCAATATTTCAGATAAATCAGGATATCTAATTTCTGCTTCCTCTTCTGCCCAGTTCACCCATTTTTTTAAAAACTTATTATTGCTTCTAGTTAATGTCTCCATGTCTCCAATCACACACAACTGTCTTCTTGGTCTTGTGATAGCAACATTTAGTCTCCTTTCATCCTTTAAAAATCCAACTTCTGCTTTTTCATTACTTCTAACTAATGATAAAATTATAATGTCTTTTTCTCTACCTTGGAAACCATCAACTGTTGAAATTTCAATTGTGGGATAATTAGAATGAATTTTGAGTTTTAGTAATGAGATTTGGGCATTGTATGGTGAAATGACCCCAATAGATTCCTGAGAAACTTTTGATTTTATTAGCAACTCAATATAATAATAAACTAGATTGATCTCATTCTCATTATATTTTGATGAAAATATGGAATCAATCTTTTTATTGTCGTTTTTATTTTCAGCTTTTTCAAGATCTTCCTCTCCCTCAGGAAAGTCACCTCCCTGAGTATCATACCAAATGACAGGAACATATGTATCTTCATTTTTCTCAACATATGGCAAATCACAAACCAAGCGATCTTTGACGGAATCATCAGCAATTAGCTTGCCTTCATACAAGAATTCTGAGCTAAACTTCATAATTTGGCTATTCATTCTATACTGAGTATTCAATAGATACTTGATATCATCGGAATTATGAGTTTTAATCAATCTATCAAACAACGTTGTCTCTAATAACTTCATATATTTATCATTTTTTTCTAATTTTATAGTTGGGGGCAACTGTTTATTATCACCAGCTATAATTAATTTTTTCAATGAGTCTTTATGGGAAATTATTGGAATCCAGCACTGAGGCTCTAAGGATTGAGATACTTCGTCAATAATAAGAGTGTCAAATAGATTTTGATTGATAAATTCGCCTGTATCTGAACTTTTTAAATATAGATTCATTAATTCTTTCGAGCCTGAACCATGTAAAGTGGCTACAATTATTTTTGAGTTTAAAATTAACTCATTTAATACTTTTTTTTCTCTTTGTCTTAAATCGTATCTTAAAGACTTGATGTCACTATAATATAATTTTCTTTCGTTATAATTTTTGGATTTTTTAATTTTTTTAAAAGTGGATTCGATTTCACTATAAATTTCACTAATAACTTGGCCCTGATTTGAATTTTTGGAGGCATAATCTAATGAATAATATTGAATTGAACTTAATAATCTTGCTGGATGGCCGACTCTTAAAATCTTATCCTTTGGAATTTGATTTATATGAACCAATCTTTCCAAAATAGTGTCGATAGAAATATTTGAGGGACCGCAGATCAAAATTCTCTGATTTTTTAAGAATAATTGATAGATAATTTCAATTAGTGTGAAAGTCTTTCCTGTACCTGGCGGACCATGGATAATAGATAAATCTGAGTTGAGAGAAAAATTTATGGCTAATTTTTGAGAGTCGTTTAGATTTTTATTCAAAAATTCTAAATTTGATAAGGACAGATTTAAAACTGATGAGGAAGGAGGTATAAACTTTGAATTCCCTAAAACTAGCTGAATTAAATTCGAAGATTTAAAAGAATTTGTATTAATTAATTGTTTCATTTTAGTTAAAATCAAGTTCATCCTTTTGTAGGTAATTGAGTTTGATACTTTAACTAGCCACAATCTTTGATTTGATAAGTTTAATAAAATTTCATCTATATTCTTTTTTTTATTTAAATCATTGTTATCGTGATCAATCGATATCGTTATTGAAGTTGATTTAAACCTTATTATTATGCCTTGAACTGAAAATTGATCTATACCATTATCAATATTGTTACTGTTGGTAGTTTTTGCATTTTTTTTATTCTTTACAGACTTGCTGCTAAGCTTTGAGACAGATTTGGAGCCAGCAACGTTCAACTTTTCGAGTTTGACAATATCGCCCACTTTTAAATCGTTTGAATTCGATAGAAATTTTGCAGCGTCGTTATTGTTCTTTCTATCAGACTTGCTGTCCCTGGATTTTTTAGATGATCGTTTCAGACCTTTTCCAGAGGAGACAGAATTGGAACTTGAAGCTGAGTTTGAATAAGCTTTATCATTGCTCAATTCAATTAGTATTCTGCCATTTAAACCAGTTTTGATGTTATCGATGGTCAAGTTGATAATTGCCAACCCTCTCTCCGCCAACTTTTTGTATGACAAGGAGGATAGTAGTTCAGAAGTCAATTCAATGTCAGACTTCTTCTCGAAGTCGATAGCCTGCAAAAACTGGTCGACAAATCTCTCATTTCTGTGCTCCACGTCTTCTTCTCTGGCCTCAGTCATTTTTCTGCTAATTTTCGTAGTTCGTTTTCCTTCCTTCTTTTTTTCTTCTGAAGGTCCCTAAAAAAGACTGATCACATGACAAGTACCGCCACACTGAAAATCAGCGAGCCACTCAGCACTACTTTTGGGGATTTTGTGGATGTGGAAACAGGTTTTGGAGAAATGTCAGTGTTAACCATTCTGACAAAGATAACAGAGTGAGAGGAATAATACAAAGCAGTTAAAGTTTTATGTATAAATTGTCCAAGCACCTAAGGTATTGGGGGGTTGTTCAGGACCTTGTGTGAGCTCAGTGACAAAAACTTGACATCGTTCAGTGACCGCCATGTTGGGGTTCTTCGCAGGTGGTCCAATTGTTATGATTCTTTTAAAAAATTTTGGCCAAACATATTATTTGGTTTTGAAGTTCGAGAAATTTCCTTTGATTGAGATCCCAAAATATTTACCTTATGCATTATAGAGATGGAATCAGAGCTCTGTTGTATTGAGGGTAGATTTAAGGATTTGATCGATGGCAATGTTGTAGACATCTCGGCAGTGTTTAGTCCATTTGAAGATGGATTGTGGAATTGAGAATTTGGAAAAGCTAGATCAATGCTTGTCTTGTTTTGATTAGTGTTAATTTTGTCTTCATTTGTATTAAGAGGATGTAGGTTCGCAAGCGCTTTATGTAATTTATTATTGTCAATTTCATCATCAGAATTTTGATTGGGATCCAACAGAGTGGTATTTTTATAATTTAAAGAGTTCGATTGGGTATCATAAGTAGTTTCAATTGGAGAAGGTAGATCGTTATTGTTTTGGAGAGCATTGTTGCCAAACAAGAAACTTGCTTTTGTTAGTTTGGGACTTTGTAGTGGTGTCAGGGTAGGAGAGTTTAAGGTGGAACGAAACCTGCTATCAATGTTAAAGCCCAAAGGAACAGCATTGGGATTTGAGTTGTTTGAGTTTTGGAGGGGTTGTTGATTAAATATATTGTTTATGGAGAAGTTTCTTTCCAACAGTGTGGGTAAGCTTGAATTGGAATAAAGGTTAGAGTTTAAAATGGAAGTGTTATTGTTGTTGTTATTATTATTATTATTATTAAGATTTGAGGATTTAAAAGGACCAAAAAAAATGCCACTGTTCGCCTTTGTTATGGGTTGGTTTTTATTTGAACCGTTAGAAAAGGTTCTACTTAGAGAAAAGGAGGCAAATTCATTTAAACTGTTTGGATTGTTTTGATTGTTTGAAGGTAAAGAAGGCAAATTTGGATTCAATACGGGGGAAGTTGGGAAAGACAAAGGATTCGAAAAGGATGGGAATAGGAAAGAATTTGTAGAGGAGAGGTTTGGTGATTTTAGTAGTTTTGAATTTTGATTGGATAGTGTTGGAGAGGTTGGTCTTGTTCTTGTGTTTGAGAATTGGAAGGAAGGAGAAGTTGGTCTGGTTGGGATTATATTTTTTGACAAGTTTGAAGATATGAGGGAATTGAAGCTGTTATTGCTATTAATTTTTGAGAGTCTGTTGTTTAGATTGATTAAGGATATAGAATTGAGGTTTGAGTTTGAGTTTGAGTTTGAGTTTGAGTTTGAGTTTAAGTTTAAGTTTGATGTTGGTGTTGATATTGAAGAAGAAGATTGTATTGAGTTGGCTAAATTAGCCAAATTTGTTAGGGAGCTTATTTTTTTTGAGGAAGAAAAGGAAGAAGGGGAAGATTGCCTGGATATTTTTGATATTTTTGGGTAATTATTTTCGAGAGAGGATTGGGGGTATAGGGGAGGAGAACATGGTCTTGATTTCTTTTCAGATAATAAGGAGGATAGGTTTGAGTGTTTTATGGGATTGGGATTGGGATTGGGAGTGTTGTTTGTAAAGAGGGATCTTTTTGGAATTGGCATTATGAGAATGTCGGATTCGTCATTATCGTGATTTGAAAAGGTGGAGTTGTTGGATTTTGTTCTATTTATTGATTGTAGTTTGTTTGAGAATGGGATGGGAATTGAGTTTGAGTATGAGTTTGATGATAGGAAGTTGTTTAAATTGTTGTTTTTGTTGATAATATTTAAGAAGTATGGGTTTGAGTTTGGGTTTGGGTTTGGGTTTGAGGATGAGGATGAGGATGAGGATGAGGATGATGAGGATGAGGATGGGATTAAAGATTGAATTGAATTTATATAATTGGAGCCATTTGAAAAGGTTTTGTTTAGTTTATTGTTGAAGAGGATTTGATCCGAGTTGTTATCAAAGAAGTTTGATAGAGAAGGTAGAGATTTTACGTTTTTGGGATTATTAAAGGCTGCAGATAGTAGAGAAGTGGAAGAGGTGGAAGAGGAAGTGGAAGAAGAGTTGAAATTGATGAGTGGTGAAGATTTGTGGAGAGGGTTTTGACTTGGATCAGTGAGGGTGTTTAAAGAAGAGGATGAGGATGAGGAGTTGTTTTGAGAGGAGGTGGTTGAGTTGATATAGGTGTAAGTTGAAGAAGATATAAGGTAGTTTTTTCCAATTTTAGATATATTTGAGTCGTTATTTATGGAAAAGAGGTTTGAGGATGAGGATGAGGATGAGGGAGAGGAAGTTGAGGATGAGATGTTGTTGATTAGAAGTTTTTTTCTTTCCTTTTCTAGTTCTAGGGTGGCAGCATTAGCTAGAAGGTTCATTTCGTTGGGTATTGAGTTGTTAAAGGCGATTTTGTTTTTGAAGTTTGAGTGAAGAAGTAGGTTTGGAGAAGAAGAGGAAGCTAGTGACTGCGATTGCGACTGTAATTGTGATTGGGATTGGGATAGAGAAGATTTTGGGAGTAGTTTTGTTACCTTTGAGGTTGAGGATATTATTTTGTTGTCTTTGAAAGAAATATTTTTTGATTGGATTGTTGATTTGAGGGAGATCTTTTGAACAGATTTAGGAGCTGTTTTTTGGATTGATTTCAAGTTGTTTTTTAAGTTGTTTTTCAATTGAGATTTTGATTTTCTGGAGTTTGGGTTGTCGTGGATTCTCTTGTGCCTTGTGAGCTCGTCGCTTCTGGAGAATTTTTTAAAGCAGCCTGGGTGAGTGCAGTCGTGGGGTTTCTCGCCAGTGTGGGTTCTTATATGTCTTGTTCGATGCTCTAGACGATGGAAGGCTTTAGTGCACATGGGGCAGCTGTAGGGCCTGGGGGCATTTTCGTTTGAGGTTGGTTTTTTTCTCAGTTTGGCAAGGGAGTTGGAGGGCTTTTGTTTGTTTTGTTTGTTTTGTTTGATTTGCTTTGTGGAAGATAGGGAGGGAGAGGTATTTGTGCTGTCTGTGGTGTTGGCAGAGGGTAGGATGCTGCCTAGGGAAGTGGAATCATTGTGATTCATCATCCAGGAGAAGGTAGAAGCAGAAAAAGCAGGAAAGCAGGAAAGCAGGATATAGTATAGAAGAGAACACAGCGATGGGAGGCGAGTAGACAGAGGAAGGTGGAGAAGGTGAAGGAGAAGGTGAAGAAGAAGGTGAAGAAGAAGGTGAAGAAGAAGGTGAAGAAGAAGCGACGCCCACAAAAGTGGAGCGGAAGGAGTCGCGCCACAACGCTCTCCGCAAAAGGCTGTTGTGGCGGGCACGTGTGTGGCAATACTAGCTGCATCCTGCGGCAGGAAGACGCGGCGCGCGGATTGGACAGTGCCGCTGCAGGTGCACGCGCATAGCTGGGTCCGACGCCGGCACGTGCGCGCGAGAGGGTGCCCGCCCCTGGATTATGCTTTTTGGTTTCAGCGTGCTGCAGGCCGAGGTAGGCCCATGCATGGGTTTTTCGAAAGCGATAATTCTATCTTTGGGTCCTGATAGATGAAAATTTTTATATAAATGTTTGTTTCTCTCATTCTCGTTCTCGTTGCTTTCATTTCCATTTTCATTTCCATTTCTATCTCTGCTTCTATCTCTATTTGCATCTTTGTCTCCAGCTCCAGCTCCATTCCATTCAATTCACTCCTCAACTGTCTCTCCTCCCAACAATCCTTCTCAGTGCCCAACACTCCAGTCTCTTTTCTCCAGCTCTCGACTCGACTCAAACCGTAACCTTCAGCTATAACCTTTATCTGCCTCACCAGTCCACCATCCTCAACAGCATCCTCAGCAGCATCTTATCATCTCCACCAGAACCACCATTTCCATAATCATCTCCCCCACCATCACCACCACCACTATATCATACTCGGGTCTCTTTTTTCTCTTCCTCCTCTTTCTTCCTTCTCCTTCTTGTTCGACTCCCACACAATCTCTTGTTTCTTTTGGTTATTGTTTTTTGTTTGTTTTTTTCTTTATTTTCTTTATTTTCTTTATTTTCTTTATTTTCTTTATTTTCTTTATTTTCTTTCTTTATTCATATATTATACTATATTATACTATATCCACTATACTATATTATACTGTATCCACTATACTATACTATACTGCCTCTTTCACTTTCCATTCTCTTCTTTTTTATCTCCTTTCTTAGCTTTTCTGCGCTTTTCTGAGCTTTCCTTTTCTTTAGTTTTCTTTTCTTTTCCTTTTCTTCCTTTCTTTCCTTCTTCTCTCACTAGGCTCTATGTCTCACAATGTCCTTCTCCTTCTTAAATTCCATCTCAAGCGATAACCCTTCAATCATCTCAATTGACCATTTATCTCTCCTCAACCTAATCATAAACTTCCTAATCCTCCCCTTTGCAGTTTCCTCTCTACTCATCCTCTTAAAATCTCACACAAACCCTAAAAATACCCAAATCCAAATCCAAAACAAGTTCCAAATTCAAAACTTCTTTCACCTCTCTAACTCAAAATCTTCTTTCCTCTTGCTTCTACTCCTACTTCACCTTATACTATACTCCTCTCTATTATACTCATCCTCATCTCTCTCATCCTTCTTTAACTGCAACCTTCTACTCAACATCCTCTATCTCTCCCTCCTCATTTTCCCCTTCAATTACACAGACCTTATCCTCTTCAATTCAACCTCTCCCTCACAGCCATCTTCCCTTCTACTATACTATCTCTTCAACATCCCGCTCACCTTCCTATCCTCTCTAATCTTCCTAATATACCACCTCAATCCTTCCTCGCCATCCACTCCCATTCACATTTCTTCCTCCCAGCTTCTCATCCAATCGCTTTCCTCCATCTCACTCCCAGCAATCTTCCTCCTCTACTTGAACATCATCTCAATCACAAACAACAATGACTCAACAAAAACAAACTTGATCCAAGACATAACCTTCTCCTGGATGAACCCTCTAATCATCAAGGGCTACTCCCAGAAATCTCTCTCCTTATCTGACCTCCCCATCCCTCCAATCGATTTCAACGCAAACGACTCAACTGCCCTTCTATCAAAAAACTGGCTCTCTCAACTATCCTCACCCCAAATAAAGAACAAAAAAAACAAAAAAAACCTCCTTTTCAAAGCCATCATCAACTCTTTCGGCTTTCCCATCATCCTAGCTGCCCTCTACGAGCTATCTGAATGCTGTTTAAGCTTTCTTCTACCTCAACTCCTAAGAATCCTAATCAACTTCTTCTCCAAAACCCCTAACAACAACAACCTCCCCAACTCTATCCTCATCACCAACGGCATCATCATCGCCCTCATCATGTTCCTCATCTCAATCCTATCCACCATCTGCTTCAACCAATACTTTATCATCATCTTCAGCGTCGGCCTCAACTGCAAAAGCGCTTTGATGGGCCTCATCTACAAAAAAACCCTAAAATTGCACTCAAACCACTCCCTCTACTTCACAACAAGCGACATTATTAACTTCATGTCCGTCGATGTCAGCAGAATTCAACAGCTAATCCAGCAGATCCAGCTCATCATTTCCTCCCCCATCAGACTCCTCCTCTCTCTAATCTCCCTCTACTCTCTCCTAAACTCCTCCATCTTCTCCTCCCTACTCATTATCTCCCTAATCATACCCATCAACACCTTCCTTTTTAAAAAAATGAAAATCCTACACAAATGCCAAATGAAATTCAAAGATAGAAGAACAAGAATCATCTCGGAAATCTTATCCTCAATTAAAAGCATCAAATTATACTCCTGGGAAAACCCTGTTCTAGCAAACCTAAAGGATGTCAGAAACAACCAGGAATTGAAAAACTTGCAGAAAATTGGCATCTACTCAGGCTTTATCAACTTCTCCTGGTCCTGCATTCCCTTTTTCTTATCTTGTTTCACCTTTGCATTGTTTGTCTTAAACAAAAAAAACCCTCCTCTAACCCCCGATATCATCTTTCCCTCTTTGACTCTTTTCAACATGCTATCCTCCCCATTGTTTCAACTTCCCGGCCTAATCACCGCCATCATCGAAGCCTCAATCGCAATAAACAGAATTACAAACTTCTTACTAGCAGACGAACTAGACTTGCTTTTTCTCCAAAATTTATCCAAATTTAACACCCAATCAAATTCTCAATCCATTACTCAACCTATTCCTCATTCTGTCACTATCAGCAACCTCTCCTTTACAAGAAACAACCTAAATTTATCCGAAAATACCCTTCTCTCACCAAACAACTTTAGTCCAGATCAAGAATCCAAATTATACAACTACCCAGACTTTGCTATCAAGAACATCAACTTTCTCGCTAAAAAGGGCGATTTGTCCTGCATCATTGGAAAAGTAGGCTCCGGAAAATCAACCTTTCTAAGATCAATTCTAGGCGAACTCTATCCCTTCCCAAACAATGATGGCATCCCCAACTTTAAAATCAATGGCTCTATCTCATACTGCTCCCAAGTCCCTTGGATTATAAACGACTCTGTTAAACAAAATATTCTCTTTGGTCACAAATATGAACACGACTATTATAAACTAACCATAGACGCTTGTGAACTAATCCAGGACTTTAAGGTCTTGCCTGATGGTGATGAAACTCAAGTGGGTGAAAAGGGCATCTCCTTATCTGGTGGTCAAAAAGCTAGAATCGCTTTAGCAAGAGCTGTCTATGCAAGAACTGATATCTACATACTCGATGATATTCTAAGTGCTGTTGATGTCCATGTAGGCCAAAATATTACCAATAAGCTCTTTGGAAAAGATGGCTTGTTGTCTGATAAAACAAAAATTTTGGCTACTAATAACGTTTCAATTCTATCTCAGTCTAGCTCAATTACTTTATTATATCAAGGATCAATGATTGAACAAACTACCTACTATGATACTCTAAATAGCAAAAACACAATGCTTTATGATTTTTTAATCAACAATGATGAAAATTTCTTGAAATTAACTCAATCAAATGGTGATGTTAGCGATTTAGAAAGCACAGAAACCTGTAATGATTCAAATCCATCATCCTACTCATCCTCGATTATCGATTTATCATCATACGACTCTACTACTAATTTAAATAAACAAATTCACATATCAAAATCTTCTTCAAATGATTTCATCCCAAATGTCCAAATGATTTCATGCGATGATCTTTCTACAATGAATAGTAAACCAAACTCTCTGACTGAAACCTTTAGAAGAGCAAGCGTTGTTTCTTTTAATACAGAACTTACTCCTCTATTGAAAATCCAAAATAAAAAATTAAAGACAATTCAAACCTTGGAAAAAAAAAGAAAGGGAAAAGTCGATAAAAAGGTTTATTTCACCTATGCTCGCGCTTGCTCTTTTTTAGGGATATTTTCTTTTTTAGTTATGATGATCTTTACCAGTGGCACAGAATTGTGTGCAAATTATTGGCTAAAAGCTTGGTCTCAATCAAATAGAGAATTGAATAACGATTCCAATGTTTGGCAGTTTATTATGATTTACTCTTGTTTTGGGATTGGTTCAGGGTTTTTCACTCTAATCAAATGCTTCATTCTTTGGGTGTATTGCTCAACGAGAGCATCAATGTATTTACACAATTCAATGGCAACATCAATTCTCATGTCTCCAATGCAATTTTTCGAAACAACACCAGCCGGAAGAATTTTAAATCATTTTTCAAGTGATATGAATAAAATCGACGAAAGGCTACCAAGGATTTTTAATGAGTTTTTTTCATCGATTATTAGTACTATTTTCACATTATGTGTTATTAGTTATTCATTGCCTATATTCTCTATTATAATAATTTTTCTATCAATCATTTATTTTTATTACCAAAAATTTTACATCACATCATCAAGAGAGTTGAAAAGAATTGTTAGCACTGCTAGAAGTCCAATTTTTAGTCATTTACAAGAATCATTAAACGGAATTGAAACCATCAGAAGTTACAAACAACAAAAAAGGTTTGAGTTTATTAACATCACAAATATCGAATTTTACTCTAAGGCTCAATATGTTTTTCGATCGATTTATCGTTGGCTATTATTCAGACTTCAATTTATTGGAGCTACAGTTATCTTCTCAACCACAATTCTTTCGTTATTAACACTAGATAGTTCAAAGCCATTAAGCGCCGGGTTATTTGGCTTGATAATGAGTTATGCTTTGCAAATTACCAATTCCCTAAACTTGATTGTCAAGACCACAGTGGAAATTGAAACAAACATTGTTTGCGTTGAAAGAGTTTTAGATTATAGTAACTTACCATCAGAGAAAGCATACCATATTCCGGAAACTGCACCTGCACATCATTGGCCAATAAATGGGAAAATTGAAATCAATAACTTATCGGCCAGGTACAGAGATAATCTTGGTTTGGTTCTTGACGATATTAGTCTTTCTATAAAGAGCAGACAAAAAATCGGAATTGTTGGTCGAACTGGAGCAGGAAAAAGTACATTGGCATTAGCATTGTTTCGATTAATTGAAGCATTTAATGGGAATATTCATGTTGATGGAATAAATATTAGCAGCCTTGGACTATATGAGTTAAGAAGCCGTTTAAATATTATTCCTCAAGATAGCCAAACACTAGAAGGAACGGTTCGATCAAATCTTGATCCTTTAGATAAATACTGCGACGAAGAGTTGTGGAAGGCATTGAGACTATCACATTTATATGAACATATTGTTAAGATGTCTAAAGAGTATGGGATTGAAGATGGTTTGCAAGTCAAAATTTTAGAATCCGGAATTAATTTGTCAGCAGGTCAGAGGCAACTAATGAGCCTCGCACGATCATTATTAAACCAATCCAGTGTTCTAGTTCTAGATGAAGCTACAGCAGCCGTTGATCAAGAAACTGATAAAATTATTCAAGAAACCATTCGGAAGGAATTTAATAATAAAACTATTTTAACAATTGCTCATAGACTTGAAACAGTGATGGATAGCGATAAAATACTCGTCTTAGAACAAGGAAAAGTCAAAGAGTTTGATTCACCAAAAAATTTACTAAATGACAAAACAAGTGAATTTTTCAAGTTATGTCAAGAAAGTGGCACCAAAATGCTTTCATGAAATAATAATAAAAAAAAAAAACTAATAAAAAAAATAAGATTTTTTACTTTTCAAGTTTATACTAAACGAAATTGTCATTAATCACCTTTAAAAATATTTTATTTTTTTAACCTATATTATAACTACAATATTTATGAAGCATACGTTTATATTATATTATATTAACTTATATTTTAGTTTATTCACTTATATTTTAAATTATGTTTTATTGTTTTATTTAACAGTTACTAATTTGTTTTTACTTTTACTTTTACTTTTGTTTTTGTTTTTGTTTTACTTTTGTTTTTGTTTTTATTATATTTTAGTTCTGCTATATCAAAAAAACTGTTGAATTGTACCAAATTTGGAGTTTTTGTTTTTGTGAAGTATAAATTTGGTGATCAAAATCATATTACCAAAATTATATTAAGATTATACTATTGAAATTATATTATTAAAATTATATTATTAAAATTATACTATTTATATCTATACTATTTATATCTATACTATTTATGTTTATACTATTTAATTGTTTCGAGTTCTACACATTTTTTTATCACCACACTAAATACACAATGCTAAACAATACACATCACACCAAGC
>JAKTTS010000404.1:0-14816 GCA_030560485.1 Ascoidea tarda (nom. inval.) | reverse complement strand
TTTTTTTTTTTTTTTTTTTTTTTTTTTTTTTTTCTTTTTTTTTTTTTTTTTTTTTACTTTTTTTTTTTTTACTTTTTTAACTAATTCACTCTTATGTTTTTATGCTGATCAATTCTGCTTGTTTTTTAGCACTTTTTCACTTTATTTTTGAATTTTATCAACTCATTCACATAGTTCTTTTACATCAAAGACATATTGTTGATAATAAATATACATACTTTTATTCACCTAAAACAAAATTCATTATATATTAATTTCAAAATAAGACATTCCTCTTAAAAGAGTGAATTTTTTGTAAAAAAAATGAAACAAAAATATATTATTATAAGACATTATTTCAAAGATTCATACATTGTTATTCAAATTTTTATTTTATGTTTAATAAATTAATGAATTTATGGATTGATTGGTTACAACATAATTAATAAATGTTCATCTCTTACAAGTATTGAATATTCTCTCAGATTAAGTGCGTAGTTTTGATAATTTTACAGAATTGTACCAATGTTTGTAAATAACAAAAATAAGATTAGCTTACTATAATTTTATCATAAATATGTTCAAAATTAACCAAAAAAAAAACTGTCTAAGATTCAACACGAAGCGAGAATTATCAACAACCATTTTTTATTCTCTCGGTATTGGTTTTGCCTCAGCTAACTTGGGATTCATATCATTTCAGATAGTAACTACAGCCTATATGTATTCCAACTCTATCATTATATAAATAGCATAAATCCTATCTACTATAAATCCTATCTATATCTTTTTTACTTAATTGTAGACCATTCTTGGTAAATTTACCAAGTGAATTGATTTTAAGACCCCTTGATCTAACTTTATTTTTTTCCTTTAACTGTTTTTTGCCTAATGTATATTTACCAATTTTATCTGATTTTAAAGTTATTTTAGAAGAATTAGACAAATCTAAATCTCTTAATTCATATTTTTTGTTTTTAGCTAAAACAATTCCACCTTCTTTTGCCATTGATTCATGATTTTGAATTCTCTGAATTTGCTTTTTCTTCATTTCTTTCCTAATTTTCATGGGAACTTTATCTAATTTTTTTCCACTAGAATCTTCGGATAAATTGCTTAATTTTTGATGCATTGCTTTTAGTTTCAATTTACCAACTGGCTGGCCATCATGAAAATTTTCATTAATTGTCTTCAACGTCACATCTACACCCGAGTAGGTATTAGATAAAATTCCAGATGATAGAATATGTGATTCAGATAATAATTTTTGTAGCTGAACATCTTTCTTCAAATTTTCCATTTCCTTAACATCCTCGTTTTTAATTGATTCTTCTAATTTGTTTATGGACTTGATTGTCATTTGTTTCTTTATTGTATTAATATCAGGAATTCTACCCAGTTTTGATAGTTTTTTATCTTCTTTGGATACTATTGTTCTATTTTGATCATCATTAAATTTTACCACAATAGGCTTATGTTGTTGTTTCTGAATAGATTTTTCAGGTACTATATCATCATCAAACCCCTTAAACTCCTCATCTTCAGACTCGATACTATCACTTAGAGAGCTGTTATCGTCTGTAGTATTACCTCGTTCATCCGAACTTTCATCGTTTGAGCTCAATGATTCAGTATGGCTGCCATCATCATTCTTGAAACCAAAGTCCACAGGCTCAAATTGGGCTTCAAAATTTTTCCTCTGGATTTCTAATAGTCTGAGATACTCCTTATCTTCTTTGGTCATGACGAATAAACTGGCAGTGAAAATCTCTGCTTTTTCTTTCTTCGATCAACCATCAATTGCTAAAAAAAATAATAATTTCAAAACGTAAAACCAAAGCAATGGATTTAAAAATCTAATAAGCAGTAAACAGTGTTTATCTATAAAAAGGTAAAAAATTTCAAAATAAGTTCGGCGGTTTTAGCTCAGTCGGGAGAGCGTCAGACTGAAGATCTGAAGGTCCTGTGTTCGATCCACAGAAATCGCATCTTTTTTCAATTTTTGGTGTTTATACTGTTTCAAAAAGAAGATGTTTTGGCTGATTATATCAGATGAAACGTAATGGAAAACTACAAAACTTGAAAACTATTGAATATTGTGTACTGTAAAATTAAATTTTCAATAATCAGCAATCTAAAAAACGCATTTGATAGAAATGATTGTTTAAAACAAAAAGACATCTTACTACTTTTAAAATATTTTCAAAAGGATATTGAAAAGTTATTACGATTAGAGCCTTCCTGTATTGTTTGCTTTTTATATTTGATATTGATGATATCAGTATCTTTTTTTAAACCATGCCATTTCCATAAACTGTAAAATAATTTATTTGATTCATGTTGCTTTATTATAGTGAAATTCAAGGGTTTCATTATTTTTTCGGTTAATAATTGCAAATTGAGATATCTTGAATTTTTAATACAAGGTAGTGGTAGCACTAGGAATAAAGATGGATATATGCTATTTGAACCATTTTTTTCTCCTTTTTTTTCCATGTGTCCTCCTAAAGGATTTTTCAAAAAATAACAAATTCTTTTTAACATTTCACCTCTATCTATTGAAGATAACATAAAATTCAATACTAACGATAGACTTATTAGATCAAATTTATCCTTTCCTTTCTTCGGTATTTCCATTTTCATGAAGTCTTGTTTATGAATATTTGAGTTTTGAGGATTTAAATCAATTCTATAAATTTTTTGATATTTTCTTGATACTTCATTTTTAGTACTCAACGAGCCAATCTCCAAGACAGAATTTAAATTATCTGTTTCACTGTCTTTACTGGTAAACTCATTAACCCATTTTATCAATCTCTTTGATGAATCACCACCTCTTTTGGAATCTTGACCATCCATTGAAGCAATTTGATAGATCTCGATGCCTCCTCTATTAACCAATTCACCATCGATTTTGCCCAATTTTTCAAACAACTTTTCAAATGTCTTTAGTTGAGAAACCGATGAGAAATCGCTTCCATTGTTGGGTAAGACTTTTTGGTTCTCTCCTATAATAAGATTTTTATTTGTCAAGTAAATTGAATTATATTGAGGATTCTTATTTATTAGCTTATATATCAAGTCGCTTTTCTTATAATCAGTATTTACCATTGCCTCAATATTCCTGACATCAGTAAATTCGTCATTTTTTATCGAAAATAGCTTATTTAGTTTTGAGATTACAGAGGACTTATTTCTCAACAATACATGATATCTTCGAATGATCTGCCTAGCCTTTGATGGCTTTATTGTTTTGGGAATCTTTCTCGCTGTGCGATCACTGTTTGTGTGACATATCGATCGTGAAGATGACTTAAAAAACCCTTTTCCTGTGTATGATTTCTTCCTTCCCATTTATCTCTTTAGCATTTAGTCATGAAAAGTTCTTTCGATGATCTGTATTCTGGAAATACTACTTTTAGACATGTAATACACGTGAGTGATAGCAATCCTTTAGGGTTTTTTACCTCTCTTCTCAAATATCTGGTCAGCACCTAAGAAAAAAACACATTTTTACAGGTATCAACACGTGAACCAATCTCTTTAGGTCGGTCCCGGAAAAATATTTGAAAAAAGCAACAACCGGAAAAAAATAAACGCACCACAATGCACAATCCGCGTGAGCACCCACACTGCTGGATGTGAGCACTTTTTCCTTTGCTTCATCTGAATTTGCCGATTAAGCGTCCTCAACAGAAGCATTCAAAGTCATTCCAAGTCATTCAAAGCTGGGTGAAGCTAAAAGCCAACCATCTTTAGGCAATTTCGGAGATGGTCATTTCTTGCACAGCAAACTTTTTATCGCTATCTCTTCGCTGAAGTACTTATCTTACTCATCTTAGAATCTTGCTGGGGCCCTTTGGAGCTATAAAACACACCTTCATCGTCATATCTTCAGCAAGAAGACAGCATTGTCCAACAAAAAAAATCGTGAAATTTACACAAGCAAGCTAGATGTTCTCATATGAGAAATCTTTGGCTGAAAAGAAAATAGAAAAAAAACCCAAAATACAAATGAATCCACTAGATTCTGGAAAAGATATTCTTTTTGGATCTGTTAGTATCAAACTTTCAAGCTTCATTCAATTTATCTCTCATCTTTGAATTTGGTTTTTTCTTTCTAACAACTGTAGATTGCTGGCTCTTGTGGGAAATTTTTTGAGTATCCTTTGGACACCATAAAGGTGAGACTACAATCTCAACCAATAAATAAACCTTTAAAATTTGTTGGTGCATTCGACTGTATCAAATACACTTATAATCATGAAGGTTTTGCAAGTTTTTATAAAGGTTTAACTTCACCCTTGATTGGATCTGCTTTGGAAAATGCGATTTTATTTGTTGTTTATAACTCTGCACAAAACGTTATTAAAAACAACTTTTATGATGGGGACAAAAATGCAGAATTATCTCTTCCATTATTGACACTATGTGGCTCAATTTCTGGGATATTTTCTTCTTTTGTTTTAACCCCCGTTGAATTAATTAAATGCAACATGCAAGTAACAAGGTTATACAACAATGATATTAAATTAATGGCAAACAATGTTCCAAAAAAGAGCGATTTAAATATTTTATCTTTTGTTAAAACAATTTTCAAGAAAAATGGTGTTCTTGGGTTCTGGAATGGCCAATTAGGAACATTATCAAGAGAGTTTATTGGAGATGGTTTGTGGTTTGGTTCATATGAAGTTATGAAAAGATCGTTAAATTATAACCCAAATAATGATTCTCCAATTGTTAAAAATCTAAAATTATTGATCTCCGGCGCAACTGCTGGAATGATTTTCAACTTGTCAATTTTTCCAATTGATTCAGTCAAATCAAAAGTTCAAACTTATTCAATTGTTAACTCCAATAGTCTCATAAAAAATCCAACTTTTTCAACTATTTTTTTCACTATTTTGAAAAATAAAGGAATCAGAGGCCTTTATACTGGTTTGGGTATTACTCTTGTAAAAAGTATTCCTTTGAATGCAGGTATTTTCTTAACCTATGAGAATTTAAAACTAATCTTTAATTAAAAGTATTGATTTTTTTTTCTTTTTTTTTCATATAAACTATATCATATTGTACTATTATATGTTGCATATAATTCTTAGTTTTCAGTTTAATTTTCATATTTATATTTATATTTATATTTTTTTTAAATTATAAAATTTAATAGACATTATAAATTCTTATTCAAATTTGTGTTTCAATATAATACAGCATAATATAGTATAAGTTATTGAGAAGCTAATATAAAACAACCTCATTAAACAACAGTTTTGAGTCATAGCAACTCATCCTCTTCGTAATCACCATTCTTTTTAGCCCAACAGATTGATTATAAAATACAACAAGTGATTATGTCGTACTTAAATTGTTGCTTTTGAGAATCGATCCTAATAATTATAACCAACCTAATTACTTGAAATCAAGACATTGTCACTTTTTTTCTTATCCTCCTTATCCATATTGTCTTTTTCATCATCCTTATTATCTTCTTTTTGAGCAGCTTTCAACTTTGCCTTTTCTTCCATTTTAGCTTTTTTAAAGATTTCAAATCGAACAAAATCTTCAGTAACAATAGTATGGTTATGATTAAAAGCATTTATTGGCTTTTCATGTTCATCCTCTAAACAAAACAATATCGATTGGAACCAAGGATCCGCATAAATTTCTTTCATATTTGCTCTTTTTTCGGGATCTATTTCTAAAATTCTCGATATTAATTGTCTGGAAGCATGTGGAAGTAATCTCATTAGTCTATATGGACCATGAAGCTGCTTCTTTTGAACGTGGTGGTGATTGGTATTATGAGTGGAATTTTCATGTTTATGACCGTGAGATTTAGTAGAAGCCTCATCAGAAACATTTTCAGAAACATCAGTTTTTGTTTTTTCATCACAGCTTTTTTTTTTAGGTTTTTTTGATTCCTGATTATGGTTAGTCTCTTTTTCAGCTGAAGTGTTTTGTTTATCAGAGGTTTGTTCTCCAGAATGAACAAATGTTTTGTTTGCATCTGCATGTTCACTTGGGCTCTTAGAATCTTTAGAATCTTTATCCTTTTTAATGTTAGTTTCAATAGAGACAGTTTTTTGCTTTTCGGTTGAATTTATTTTCATTTTTTCTAAATTTTTAGCAACACTTTCTTCACTAGCAATATTATCTGTTTTTTGATCCTTATCTGTTTTAGTTTTAATTTCAGGATTTTCCACAAAGATCTCTTTATCACTTTTTTTATCACTCTTTTCATCATTCTTTTTTTGGTTCTCCTTTTCCCTTTTCCCATTTTCCAGCTTTTCATTTAATAACTTTTCTTCTTTTCTTTTAGTTAGCAATGTGTGATGGTCTTTGGCACTTTGAACATAATCATGAGGATGTTCGTCAGGCATGTCAAATAATTTAAAACTTGAATCAGTGTTTTTAGGACATCTCCATGGGAATCTTCTCAAAGTCATACAACAGTAAATGATACCAATTGACCAGATATCAACAGGTTCACAGTTGTATTTATTTGGAGATAGAACTTCAGGAGCTAGATAAGGATCACTACCAACAATACCAGTAGCCTTGTGAGAGACTTCTTCATAAGGGTATTTGAATACAAAAGCTGAACCAAAATCAATAATTTTAACGATTCCATCAAATGTGACCACACAATTATCTAATTTTAAGTCTCTGTGAGCTAGGCCATTTGAATGAAGATATTTGACACCATTTACGATTTGTTTGAAGCAGCAATTGATTTCAGATCTTGCCATTCTACCACTCATAACGACACCAAAAAAGTCAATTGGACAGTATTGCATAATTTCAAAAAACTTGGATGAGTCAGGACTATGAAGGATATCCAAAGTTTTGATTATGTTTGGATGATGTAAAGTTGAACCAACACAATATTCAGCATTACACTTTTTAGCATATTCCTCTTTCGATTCATTTTTTTTTCTTGGACGAAATTCTTTAACAGCAAAGGTTAAACCATCAGAATCTCTAGTGATTACACGAACAGAACCGCCAGCACCTTCACCCAATACTTTACCAACACCAATATCTTTATCTAATTGCCAGCTATTGGTTTTATGTACTTTCTTTTTGTGATCTGAGCTAAAGGAAAATAAAGATGATGAAGATTTATTAGAAATTAAAGAGGGCCTAGTTAAGTCGGTATGAGTCGAGTTGTTGTTATTATTGTGAGTAGTGCTATTTGTTGAATTATTATGATGGTGGTGATGGAAATGAAATAAACTGGAGAAAGAATGTGTTATTGATATCGAAGAGGATCTTGAAGGACTTTTCTCATCATCTCTATGATCTCTATGATCTCTATGATCTCTATGATCTTTATGATCTTTATGATCTTTATGATCTCTATAATCCCTATGATCAATATGATCCCTATGATCAATATGATCTCTATGATCGATATGATCCCTATATGGTTTTGATGGAGAAGAAGGATGTGAAGGAGGATTTGAATTTGAACTACGTGATCTTTGGAAAGACTTAAAGTATCTTTTTAGTTCAACCATTGAGCCACCACTACTTTTTAATTTTTCATGACTATCATTATTATGATAATAACTAGAAGGACTGTCAGTAAGAGTGTTATGGTAGTTACTATTTTTATGACTATGTCCAAAAATATGATCATTGTTATTGTTTTTGCTGCTGTTGTTGTTATTATTATTATTATCTTGCGAGTCTTTAATTGAATTTAAATTTGGGTCTGAATTTTTATTAATACTTAATGAACTGCTATTTTGAGGATGGTGATAAAATGAAAACTGTTTTGAATGAGCTTTTGGAGGTTCCAAGATAGCTGGAGGAGATAATTTTTCAGACATTTTTAGCCAATTATTTAAAATAATGATCTTATTAAATGTGTTATTATAGTTTATTATTTAGAAGATAGTTTGAACTTCAGATAAACAGGATAAATAAATAAAAAAAAGTGTGAAGGATGAAATCGAAAACAAAAAGAAATTAAAAAAGAACAGAGGAATATTTTAAAAGAAAATGAAAGCAATAGCCAATAATATATATTAATACAAGATAAGAAAAAAAATGAAATGAGGAAATTAAGCAATTAATAAAATAGGAAAAAGGAAGGAAATAGAAGGAAAAGAAAATGGAGAAAATATAAAACAAAACAAAAAAAAGTAAAAAAAAGTAAAACAAAGCAGTTAATTAAAGTTATAGAATAAGTAGCTGAGCAAGATTGAGTTTTGTTTATATTTCAAGAGTTATTTACCTGATTCGATTTGAAATTGACCAATTGCAAAGCACGAAGGTATAAAATTCATGACATCTGCCATTTTATGGTCAAAAAACAGTGTTTAAATAAAAATTTCGACCAGATTTCAACAAATTATCACAACAACCCAAAAATGTTGGAAACAACCCAAATTTATATTGCTCAAACCAATTCTACATTTGGTATATTCCAATATGTCCACTCAAAACGAGACAGGTCAAAAAGAATTTGAGGGAGAAAAAAAAAACGCATCGGAAAAAAACGTCTTTTTGTGGAGCCATTTCCAAAACAGCCACAAACCTCTTCGGGTGCAAATCCGAACTTGCATACTCTGCAGATACACACAGAACCCTGCAAAACGGAAATAGGGGTTTGGTGCTAGGGTTTAAAGCAATGCACGTGTAAATATAGCAGCATGTACAATGAAGCGTATTAATGCAGACAGCATTTTGTGTGCCCGTGACTAGCCGGTGTTTGAGCTTTCCATTTATCAGCGATGGTGATTGTGGGGACTTTGCTGAAGGAGCTGAAGAGACAGATGAATCAATAGATAAGTTGATACAATTAAAACTGCTGCTCAATGTCTGGCAACTTTAACAGAAGATTCAAGACCTTTCCTCCAGAGAGAGGCTCTTTTCCCTTGGACCACGATGGTGAATGCACCAATCAGATGCAGAAGTATTTGAATTGTTTGCAGTTGGTGAAGGGAAACAATGCTCCAAACTGTCGATTGCTTGCCAAAAGCTATCTTGGTTGCAGAATGGACAATAAACTAATGGATTCAACTTCCTGGGACTTGCTCGGTTTGCCTGATGACGATAAGAACAGACCCCTCAAAACTACTACCACCAAGTCTGATAATTCACCCATAACGAAATGATTATTACCTCCACTGTATAATATGAACTGCATGTATTTTTTGTATATAACCTCTCTTTCAATTCATATCGACATAAATAACCCTTGGAAGGACTACAGTTTGTTTGTTTTTTAAAAAAAAGGGTTAAAGTTATATATTGATTTAATAGATAAAATCTAATATTGTAAAGGGAAAAGGATATACCAACATAAAGAAATAAACAATTGATAATAAAAAGGTAAAAAAATAGACAAGTGTAAAATAAATATAAATAAAAATATAAGCATAAATAAATGTATAAATATAAGTATAAGATACCAAAAGATATCGAAAGATAGATGATTCAACCATTTGACCAAGAACTTACTAATACATCAAAAATACCAACAAAAATCAACATCATCATTATCATTATAATTTAAAATAACTACTTAAAAAACCATAAACTTTCACATTTAAAATAAATTGAAAATAATATAATTATTTAAAACCAAATGGTATCAAAATCTCCAACAAAGATAGGAAATAAAATAAAATTTTAAAATAAAAATAATTAGAAATAAAAAATAAAAAATTGAAATTTAATCAACTTTGAAAAAAGGGAACTAAAAATAAATTAGTAAAAAATTCAATAAAATAAAATAATTTGACTTTGTCAAATGAAAAAAAAAAATAAACAAATACGTGATAGATATAGATAAGAAAGGGGATACGAGGTATAATAAAAAAATAAAAAAATCCATAAATCTTGACTCTTTGTCATTCAAGAAACGATTAATTTCTAAAATATTTTTTCATGATATATCCAGCTGATAAACTAGCCTTTTTTGTTTTTTTCTTAAAATTCTCTGTGACTTTTTGAATTTCATTTGCAGGCACTTTATTAATGTCGACTTTAAGCTTTTCATAATTTTCACTTAATTTTTCATTAACGTTCTTAACCGATTTATCAGCAAAAGACTTGATATTTTTGAATTCCTTAGAAAAGAGGGGAACTGATTCATCTAATTTCTTTTTTGAATTTTCTGTTAATTTTTTATAATTCTTTCTAATATTTTGAACACGTTTTCCGTAGTCTGATGAATTTGATAAAACGTAGACAGATCTGGGTAATTCAATTAAAATTTTATATGCATCAGAAAGATTCAAATAATGATTAATGTTGGCGGGATTGATGTGATTTAATAGATATAGCAAATCAGTCGAGTTGAATGTTTTATTTGAGTTTTTCTCGATATTATTTGTAATTAAAAATTTTGAAAGATTCGAAGCCTTTTGAAGATTATTAATTAAACCAGATTTTGCATTATCATAAGTGTTGAATGATTTATTATTAAAATTATGAATAAATTTTTTTAAATTAAAATTGAAATCAGTTGAATAAAAGGGATTAGTTGACCTCTCAATAATGATAGTCTCTGCGGGTAATTCCACAGTCTCTGTTGTATAACTAATTTCATAATTAGTTTGAGTATTAGTTTTAGTTTTGGTGTGATATTCAGTTTCTGTTTGAGTTTGAGTTTGAGTTTTCAGGTGAATTTGAGTAATAAATTCAGTTTCAGTTTCAGTTTCGGTTTTAGTTAGAACTTGAGTATGTTCAATAACGTTAACAGAAACAGAAGTGTGGACGGAAATTTGGGTAAAAGTTTCTGTTAATAATTTCGTTTTGATTTGAGTTTCTGTCGATATTCTAGTTTCAAATTGAGTTTCAATTGGAATTAAAAAACACTGCTTGAGATCAAAAGCGCAATCCTGGATATCCTTGAGTAAAGAAGAGGATTGATCAATAACAGCAGCGGAGAAAGAATTTGAATAATGTTGATTAAAAATATAGTTTCCATAAGTAAAAGCAATTACGATTAGTAAGGATAGAACTAAAGAACGAACAAAATCACAAATAGATTCAAAAATATTTGTGGCAGTCGAATTCGTATGACGTTTATGTTCTTTTATAGGTTTGTCAAGACATCTTCTTTGCCAGTAAGATAAACCCGAATCTCTTTTATTTCCGTTTTTAAATAGGTTTTTAAATAAATTTTCAGATTTTAATTTCAATGACAATGTTTTTTTATCAGAATTGGGTATAGAAGTTGAACTTGTTTTTTGATTTGACTTTGGACTTGATTTTGATTTTGATTTTGATTTTGGAATTTGATTTGTGATTTTCTTTTCATTAGTTTTTATGAATGAAGAAGATTGAGATGGAGAGGATCTTAAGATTGATAATTTGGGAAAAGTCAAGTTTGAATCAAATAAGGGATTTGAATTCGACATTGAGTTTGACATTGAGTTGGGAAAGGATTGAGATAAAGAGTTTTTCAAAGTTGAAGTTGATTGATCAGTGTTATCAGGGTTGTTGATGTTATTGGGGTTTTTGATGTTATTAGCGCTGTTGATTAGTTGGGAATTTAAAATTTGAGAATCAATAGAATTGTCAATATGAAGTAAATCCGATTTGAAATTTTCTTCAATTTCCCAGTCAGATAAAATGATGTTGTTATCATTGCTGTCGGAACTGTTTATATCCGAACTAGGAATCTTTAATTTTTTGTTATCAATTTTTCCGTTTTTTCCGTGTTTTTTGATTTTTCCGCTTTTTCCCAAATTTTCAACATTTTCCAAATTTTGTAAAATATTGGTATTTTGAGGTAGAGTGGAGTTGATATTATCAGAGACATCGTCTAATTCCAGACCATCATCAGTGAGAATCAAGGACCAGGCATTATCGAGAGAATCCAAATTCTCAGCGTCATTTTTGTGACGGTCTTGGTTATTTTGAGAGTTTTGTTTAGATAGGATGACTAATGAAGGGCTTGAGTTTGATTGATTATCGTCGTTGCTATTTTTGTGAAATTCTTTGTTTAGTGTGTTGTTGAAATCGGATTTTGTAATGTAATTTACAGACATCGGATAAGGAATTGGAGTTGGAGATTGAGAATGATTTGGAGATGAAGAGAGTATGGATAAGGTAGGAGAAGGAGAAGAAAGGTAAGGGAAAGAGAGAGAATTTAAATGTAAAAAAGAGGTTTCTTGAGGATTTGAATCAGAATTTGAATCAGGAATTTGATCAGGATTTGAGTTGGAATTTTGATCTTTATCTTTATTTTTGGAAGAAATCATTTGAACTTAAATAATTATATTATTGTTAGTAGTATCAATCTTGATGATAATTATGGATATAATTATGAAAAAGAAGATTTGTGGGACAGATAGAAACTAAACAAATAAAAAAAATAATTTAGTAAATGAAATTAAATTTAGTAATGACACAATCAATAAAAAGAGAATAAAGGAAAAAAAAGAAGTAAAAGAAAAAAGAAAACAATTAGACAAAAAATCCTGAGAGTGAATAAACGAGCAAAACGAGTAAAATTAACTAGAGAAAAGCAGGCGATAAGACATAAATATGGATAATTTCAAAAAAAAAAGAAAAAAAAAGATAGTTTATTGAATTGGATCCTATCGTTACTTTGGTTCTTGATGAGAGTTGAGATGGTGATTGATTGATTGAAGGTGATATGAGAATTGTTGGGATCTTTGGTATGGGGAAGATAACTGGATCCGAAAACTGATAAGAAATTGGTGAGCCAACAAATGTTTCTTTTTTCTCAGAGGAATAGGAAAAATACATACATTTTATAGGCAAATATAGAAGAGAACAAGAGGCAAAAAAACTAAAGAGTAAGGAGGTTTATGGGAAAAAAGCAGGGAGGCGATTCTAAAAAGCAGAAAAATGGTTAGAGAAGAACTGGGAAAAGCTGAAAGAGAGAGGTGGAGAGAAACAGTGCCAAAGCAGAACTTGAACACACACCAGAGCTGGAAGCAGACTTACGAGAGAGGAAAAGAAGCAGAAGCAGCACAGGCAGCAGAAGAAGAAGCAACGATAAGAAGAAGCGAGCAACAGAAAGAGAGATATACCTGAGCTGTGCCGGTCTGTGATTGGCTGGACCGGAACCCGGTTCTGGTACAGACACGAGAGGCATTAGAAGCACGCTTTTGCCCCCGGTGCTGCTTCCCCTTTTGCTTTGCCCCTTTGCTGTTTGCTCATTTTGTTTTGCCATCAATTCTGCTTGCTCCTCTCCTTCCTGTGCTGTTTCTGCTGCCACTGCTTCCTCGGTATACCCGACACGTGCCTGGGTCGGAACTCGACCTCTTTTCAGTTTCGTCCAGCATTTGTGAGATGCTTCTTCTGCTGCCTCTGCTGCCTCTGCTTCTCACTCCATCTGCTCTGCTGTTGCCTGTGCCCTACACTCTGACTTTTCTGCTCGATGAACGCTCCAGATCGTTATGAACTCTTTATATTGCCCGATGGCGTGCCCAAGCTCAAGATTGATCCTGATCCAAAGACACCCAACACCATCATCGTCACCTTCGAGAGGGAAGATCACACCTTGGGCAATTTACTCACACAACAGCTATTGAAAAACAAAGAGGTCTTGTTCGCTGCCTACAAGATAGAGCACCCATTGTTTCCTGTTTTCAAAATGAGAATCCAGACAAAGAGTGAGAACTACAAGCCCCAGGCTGCTCTAAAACAAGCCTGCAATTCTATCATTGTCACTCTCGGCAACTTGAAGGAAAAGTTCGAAGAAGAATGGAGAATCAAAGAGCTAAGTCAGCCCAATTATCGTGAGGATGATGCTGAAACCTACAATGACGATTATAACTATGACTACAGCAACACTAACGCTCACAATCCCTCTGATTTCAACAATAACATGAATTTTAATAACTATAGCAATGACCAATCTTATTCAAATTATAATAACTATTAATTTTCAATATGTATTATATAATATATAATAAACAACAAGTACTGTCTTCTTTTCATTTTTATTTTTATTTTTATTTTACCTTCCATATTGTTCTAGAATCCTAACAACAGCCTCCACATCTTCTATTTCTACCTCTCTCACCCATTCTGATATCTATATTGCTATCATCTTCATAATCAGATTCGTCAATTGCCTCATCAATCAATGACCCATAGTTTCCATAATTCATATAGTTTCCACCAACATTGCCTTTATTACCACTACTACTACCACTAATATTATTGACATTGTTCAAATTACCAATATTATTAATATTAACATTTCCATCATTACTACCCATTGCATTCTCATTTTCATTTTCATTATAAATTTCATTATAAATTTCATTTTCATTGCCTATACTATTGCCAATGCTGTTACTGTGTTTATGGCTATTAAATTTTCTTCTCTCAAGAATGTTTTTTCGATTCTTAACCCGATTCTTCCCTTTGCTACTTTTCTTGTTGTTCTTTCCTTTATTACTCTTATCATTCAACAATAAATTGCTTGCTGAATTACTATTAGAAACAATACTCCCGCTAGTCAACGAATTTGAATCCCACATTGGCACATCCCCATATTGCACTCCACACGATGAATTTTCGGGATCAATTATCCCAATCTCAACTTTGGTCAATATGCTAGATGCTATATTCTCAAATATAAAATTAATATTATCCCCAGTCAATGCACTGCATGTTATCAACGGAATCTCATAGCCAAACTCCTTGGAATAATGATTACACAATTTCAATGCCTCGGAGTTTGGCACTATATTTGTTGGATCAATATCAATATCATTCTCATTTTTACTGTTATTATTATTTTTATTATTATTTTTATTATTATTAATGTTAATGTTAATGTTATTGTTATTGTTATTGTTATTGTTATTGTTATTGTTATTGTTATTGTTATT
>JAKTTS010000403.1:0-14823 GCA_030560485.1 Ascoidea tarda (nom. inval.) | reverse complement strand
TAGTTTAGTATTAGATCAGCACTATATAAAAAAGGCAAACACCTTTATCCATCTATGAGACAAAAAAAAAAGAAAAGAAGAGAAAAGAAAAAAGAACCTAGCAAATTCAGTGTTTTCGACAATGGCCATAACTATCAACAAAATCCAACAAGTATTAGTCGCAGGAGCAATTGGTGATGCTATCGGTAGAAAAGTGGAGTTTTGGACCTGGAGCTTCATAAAAGAAGTATTTGGAAAATCAGGTATTACAAAAACCAAACTAGCTAAGGAAGAGTGGTTAGTTTCTGACGATACCCAGATGAGTTTGTTTTGTTTAAATGGAATCTTTGATTATCTTGGTCTGAAAAATAGCAATCCCATCAACAGCGACAAACTAGTTCTTGAAATTTGGAAAAATTACAAAGATTGGTATTTAACACAGCAAAATGGAACTTCTAATGTGAGTTCTAATCAACCAAAGCGTTGGAAGATCCTTAAATCAAATAAAAAAAACAAGTTGCTTTCTTATGAATGTTTGTGGAATGCTCGAGCCCCAGGTTTGACATGTCTTGGAGCTATAAAGAACGACAAAATGGGTACATATTCTGATAAACTAAACAACTCAAAGGGTTGTGGCACAATTATGAGAGTTACTCCATTGATTATCTTGTCACAGAAGCTATCATTACCTGAATTGTTTGATATAGGCTCCAGACAGGGCGCCACCACCCACTCTAATCCAATGGGTTATTTAAGTGGAGGGTTCTTCCTAGGTTATTTAAAGCTTATCATGGAAGGAAAGTCCTTCAATAAGTCTTTCAATGAAAATTTGAAAATCTTATCAGCTTATGGTGAATTTCTAGAATCTGAAGATGATAAAAAAGAGGTTTTGAACATGTTGAAGTATCTTGAGAGTTTAGTAGACGCTATACAAGAATCTAAGAAAACCAAGAATATTTTGAGACATGATGAATTAGTTGGCAGGCTTGGTGAAGGTTGGGTAGCTCATGAATCATTGGGAATCGCTATTTACTCTAGTCAAGTAGCAAAAGATTTTGATGATTTACTAGATATTTCAATTAACCACAGAGGAGATTCTGATTCAACCGGTTCTTTGGCTGCCCAATTGATGATAGCTGATCCAAATATAGAATTACCTGAGTTTTTTAATTCAGAAGACTTTTACTTTCATACTCTTGACGTTGGAGAACCGTTTGAATATTTGTTCAAATTACTTGACAAAAATAAGAAAAAATTGCAAATCAATTAGAGACATCCATTAAGTAGTTTTAATAAAAAATAATATAAAATATAAAAATAGAATCATTAATGTATCATCGTGGTATCTAACGAGTTTCTAAATGTTCAAAGGATCTGCTTTTTCTATTGTATTCAGATGAAACTTTTTTTTCTTCATTAGTTTCTTTATAAAATTTAGCTTCTTGAGCATAATTTTCTGGGGCCTCAGCATTCAAATCAGCTCCTCTATTCTCGGGCCCAAAAAGAGCTACAGCCAAAAGGAAAACAAACACACATCCCATAAAGATAGCCATAACTTTTGCATAATCATACACATCTTCTTTTCCCTCAATGGCAATTGGAAATCTTTCACCAATTGCAGCCTCAATTGTCGACGAAGCACTACTAGCTAAGTTACCTAATTGGTACGACACACCTGTAACAAATGATCTGAAATGTGGAGGAGATAGTTCAGAAAGGTGCAAAGGACATGTACCCCAAGCACCTTGAACAAAAAATTGCAAAAATAAAACACCAGCATTAATACCATCGTTTCTAACAAAAGCCCAGGGGTAAATCATTGTACCACCTCCAATACAACAAATAATAATAGCAAATCTTCTCCCAATAAAATTGGTGCTCCAACCAAAAAAGAACCCTCCAATGATAGCACCAATATTAGCTAAAGAATTTGTCAAGGTTGATTGGTTCTGATCAAAATTTAATTGGTTTGTCAACATGGTTGGATATAAATCCTGGGAGCCATGAGACATGAAATTGAAACCAGCCATTAAGATGACTAAGTAAATCATAATCAACCAATAAGTTTTCAAAGCCTGTTTAGCTTGAATGAAAAATCTTTTATTGCTACTTTCTTCAGTACTTTCTAATGTTTGTTGTTTGTGTCTAATAAAAGCATCTGTTTCTGGTAAGAGGGCTCTCCAAACAATAAAAATGACAGAAAGACCCGATGAAAACCAAAATAGAGACCTCCATCCCTTTGGCGTGGTGTCAGTGATGGCTCTTTGAAATATAACTACCAATAAATAGCCAAAAGCATAACCTTGCTGAAATATACCAGAAAGAACACCTCTAGCATCAGCAGGAGCATCATCCAAAGCAGTTGCAGCAGCATTACCAAAGACACCACCCATCGCAATTCCAAAAAGTGATCTGACACCTAGAAATTGTTGATAAGTATTGATGAATCCAGTCGCAATCTGCAAGACACTTAGCAAAATCAAATTTCCAATAAAAGGCCATTTCCTACCATACCTGTCACCTAGATATCCAAATATGATAGCACCAACAGATCTCAACATTAGAACCAAAGTGATGCCCCAAGTAATATCCTTTGTGGACCTGTCTAAAGAATGAGCAATGTTTGTAACATTTAAAGAAACAGCAAAGTAATCAAAAGAATCCAAAGTCCAACCCCAAAATGCAATACCAAAGAAATTCCACTGCTTGGCTGTCATTTGAGTTAAAGGTTTGAATGGATTTAGCAAATGTTTATTCGCTTTCATTTCTTCTTTTGATGGTATTAATTCTGTGAATCTTGTTTTCAAGTAGTGTTTTATTGCTTTTGAAGTGAATTGAGGAGGCCTAATAACCTTTTGGTGATTTTGATTTTCATCCATACTATTTTGATCAGATTGAGTCATTTTTTCTGACACAAATAATTGTCATAAATTATGTTTTTATTTTCAATTTGAAAAATTGTGATCAAGAGTATGATTGATCTATTTAAAAAAAAAATAAAAAAAAGGAAAAAATAAAGAGAATTCAATCAATTTAAATGGTTTTTTTTTCTTGTGATAAATATTCAATGTGGATCGCATATTTTGTGATCCTAAACCTACTAAAAAAGGTATTTTCTTTCCCTGATTTAACATTGATGGTCTAAGAGATAATTTCCAATGAAGAAAGGCAATAAAAATTTAGCATTTAAAATTCAAGATAATATTGAGCAATTAGGAGGAAAAAAACAAATAAAACAGGTTGATTCAGAATTTCTCCAGAATTTCTCCAGAATTTCTCCAGAAAGTGATTGTAAGGTTAGGTTCATCGAAGCCAGGTTAAGACATTTTAATGTTTTAGGATTAACAATATTGGGAATTAGGATAAATAATTATATTGGTAGATCATACATGCCGGTAAAATACTTTTAGGGAAACTTCTTTTCTTGCTTCTTTGACTTTTTTATGGGAATATCCAGCAGTTGATAAAAAAAGAAAACAAGATATCCATAATCATGTTTTTAGAATTAAACCAATAGCGCTTGTTTTGGTTCTTTTTTTATTTTTATTTTTATTTTTATTTTTATTTTTTTTCAGTTGGCAAAGCATTGTTTTAAAACAGAGAGCAATAGACAGTTGGAAAAATGTTTGAAAAATGGTGAAAGAATATTGGGACAAAAGATGTTTTTGCCCAATTGAAAGCTAGGGTCCCACTTCCCTGATTTGCTTTGGAGTTTGTGTAATAAAGTTGAGTGGTCAGGTTCAGATATGTTGCTATTGAATTTGATTGGGCAGAGGCTGAAGTTTTTTCATTTATTGTTGCTCGATACTGGATCAAAGGACAAATGCGGTGCAATCAAGACATAAAAACCGTATTTACTCTTGCAGAAGGCTTGATTTTTCTGCAAGTGAGCTTGGATAAATTAGTGGCTTATTTATTTAGAGGATGATATTGTGATTTGAGTGTGATGAATATTTTATTTATTGTTTGTGTTAAAAGACCTTTATTATCTGGATTTGAGTAATGACAATAAATATTAATATATTAATATATTAATATATTAATAATGATAATATTATTTTAATGCAAATCATGAACAGTTTTTTTTTTCTTTTCTTTGTTTTCTTTTGTTTTCTCTTCTTTGCTTATTCAAAATCTTTTTAATTTCAATTCAATTCAATTCAATTCAATTCAATTCAATTCAATTCAAAAAAACAAGAGAATTTAGAAAAGGAAAAGTAGTGAAATGTAGAATATCTCTTTTTTTCTTTTATTTTTTATAGGATTAAATGGGAAAGATAAAATAGAGCATTATGGCAGCAATAAATTGTTTCTTTTTTAAGGTGTATTCAAAGCAAGGCAATTAAAGTGAAATAAGGAAACAGTAATTATAGCCCTAAATAGAATAGCCCTAAGCAAGGTAGCCCTTATTAGAGTAGCCCTGATTAGAATAGGGCTAATAGTAGACATCACACACCCATAGTTTAATACCAGGAGGATGTTTAGGTAATAATTAAGGGATGGTAGAGAGAATGAGAAATGAGTGGTTATTTATTAGTTTGAATGAAATTAGTATAAATTTTTATTTATTTGTTGACGTATGTTTATTTATGGTTAAAACATAAGGTATATCCAGTTGTAAGGATATTTGTTTGTTTATTTATTTGTCTATTTATTTGTTTATTTTTAAATTATTAGAAACTGAAATTGATTGGCTGTAAATTGGTACTGAATAAATAAGGTGGAATGAGATTGATTGATTTATGTATTGTTGATGTCAAAAGTTGATGGAAAGGAAAAAAGCGTAGGAGTGCGAAACGCAAAAGCAGAGGAAGATTGCCGAGATTGAGATGGAAAGGGAAATTTGAATGGGATAAAAAGAAGAATTAACAGAAAATGAAAAATAAAGAAAAACAAAATGGAGAAAGTCAGTATGGTAAATAGTTTAAATATTATATAATGAATGAAAAATGTACATTAAAAAGACAAAAAACAATATATTTGTTAATATTACGAGTATTTTCGTTATATTTTGGCAACAGTTGTATTTAATTAAACATAATTAAATTAAACTATTATATTATTATATTGAGAAATAAAAAAAAGAAGATCGGAAAATGTCAGTTAGCTACGCCAGACAAGCAGGAAAAATCCTTTGTATTGGTAGAAATTATGTTAATCAATATTCAGAATTGTCATCGTTGAAAAATGTTCAGCCATTTTATTTTTTAAAGCCATCATCATCTATTTTGCTTCCAAATGAAGGGCCGGTTTTGATCCCAAAGGGAGTTGTTGTTAACCATGAGATTGAGTTGGTGGTGGTTATGGGGAAAACGTTGAGAAATATTGATCCAAATAATTTCAGTGACCAGGATGCGTTAGATTCGATTAAAGGATATGCTTTGGCAATTGATTTTACAGCAAAAAATGTTCAAGACGAGGCAAAGAAAAAGGGACTCCCATGGTCTATCTCCAAAGGATTTGATACGTTTTGCCCATTAAGTTCGTTCATCCCCAAGGAAAAAATCCCAAATCCATACAAAGCCAGGCTCCATTTTGAGATTAATGGCGAAACCAAACAGGACGATTTTGTTGAGTTGATGATCACCAGAATCAACAAGATCATAAGCGAAATGTCGTCGATAATGACGTTGGAAAAGGGCGACTTGATTCTCACAGGCACACCCAAGGGCATTGGCTCCGTTGCAGTGGGCGACCGTCTCAGCGGTAAAATCGTCTACGAGGGCGCGGACATCGCGGAAAGCGTTCTCTCGCTCGACGTGCGTGCCAAAGACGGCCCCTACGAGTTCCGCGCGTAAGCCGCCACACGTGAGCGCGTGCACGTGTCTAATTTATTTTTCATTACAATTCACAGTCAAAGCACAAAAACAAGAATGCCCAGCAAGTTCCAGCGGTTCCCAAAGGGTCCACCGGAATGGGTTCAGATGGGCCTGGGCGTAGTGCGTGTGCAGATTGCCGCATTATGCTTGGGGCTGTTGAAAAGACGCCTTTCGGGTTTGGCATAGCCACCTCGACGAGATCCCCCATGTTCGCGCACCGCAGCGCTGTCCCGTTTGCACGCAGACGGCATGTGACGTTGGTGTCCGCGTAACAGGGAAAGTGCTGGCAGCTCACGTGCGTGCCGGTGGTGCCGCTGAGAAAGGACATCGGCAGCAGTTTTAGTTGGCGATAAGTAGTTCTCAGGGTTGAGCAGGAAATAGCCCAAATAGCGGGTGCTATTATCTGCTCCAGCTGGCCCGATTTCATTGGCTGGAGGCGGCTTATGGTCGCTGTTTGGGTTTGGAACTAAACCACAGGAATTTAGCACGATATCAGAATGGCTGATTATCCTATTTCTGTTCCGTTTTCTGGTGGGTTTAACCTTATTGGCGTTGTATTTCCCTTTCACAACAGGCTTTCCTGTGTTTCTGACATCGCTTGCTATCTTTCGTTATATCATCGATCTGCAATTATTCTCTCTTTCTGTTTTATTTGCAGTCACAATTTCTGTCATAACTTCTGCTGTTTTCTGGCTGAGAAATGGATTGAGGTTGCTTCCCTTGCAAAATTCAAGGCTGATTTTGCCTCTGTTTTTCCTTTTTCTATCATCCTGTAAATGATCTTAATTTCAAGAACTGTTGTCCAACATCGTTTTTCATGAGCTCCATCACTGATTTCATCGGTATTGTTTCATTATCCTGGACACCCAACAAATGCATGTGAATCTAGTCCACTAATTGCTTTACATTATCAACAGCACAACAAATTAGGCTATCAATCAACAGCATCTCATTCACTTTGTGGTTGGAAACGGTGGGCCCCATAAGGCTATACTTTTTTCAAACTGATTAGTTGGGTCGGACCCACTTCAACGGGGGCCTACTTCGCTCACCTTTTACTTCTCACTCTTCCACTGCTTACTTTTTGTATATAATAAACTGGAAAAAACGAATTACTGGTCTTTTTACTTCAGTTTCAATAAGTTTATCTTCAAATTGTTGACTATACTATAATCTAGAGCTATTACAAGTCTATCTTGTTGTATTCATTTTCACCCTTCTAGTTTCCAATCCACACACTGCTTTGTTTTTTTGGATACTCTTTAATTTTACTTCATAGTTTTCCAGCTTTTTGTTTTTGGCAACTGAAAAATATCAATTTATATTTTCCACCACTTACTCACTCACTCTATCTTACTCAGTCCAATCTAACCTCAACAGCTTTTTCTCCCTTATTTCCAATAACATTCAAATTACTGTTCACTAAGATATTTTCCCATCTAATATCTTGCACCAGTGAATATCAACCACATTATAAAATATAATGCCTTCACTGCGCACAAATGTTCCTCCCCTGGATTCTCCATCAGATATAGAAAACAGCCCTTCTTACCCAAATGATTCCTTGCCCTATTCTACCGAAGAGCTAAACTCTCTTCACGATCCAAAATCAATATTAAAATTTGTACTGCTCTTGGGTGGAAAGACAATCTATGACTTTTTCAACAATTTGAAAACTGATCCTAAAAATGGTCTATCGTCCGAAGAACTATCCTCTTCATCTCTATTAGACCAAAGAATATCAAAATATGGACAAAACAAAATTCCTGTCACTCCTCCAAAATCGTTCTTCACCTTATGCTGGATCGCCCTCCAGGATAAAATTATGATCATTTTAACCATCGCCGCTGTCATCTCTTTATCGCTAGGTTTGTATGAAACCTTTGGTGAAGACCCCGAACTCGATGCTCAAGGAAAAAAAATCCCCCAAGTCGAATGGGTTGAAGGTGTTGCAATTCTAGTCGCTGTCGCCGTTGTTGTTTTAGTTAGTGCCGCAAACGACTTTCAAAAAGAAAGACAATTTGCAAAACTAAACTCCAAAAAAGAAGATCGGGATATCATTGTTGTTAGAAATGGTATTGAATGCTACATTTCCATCCACGACATACTCGTTGGTGACTTGATTAAATTGCAAACCGGTGATATTGTTCCTGCTGATTCCATTCTAGTAGACGGAAAATGTGAATGTGATGAATCAAACATTACTGGTGAATCTCTAACCATCAAAAAAGTCCCCTTAGCTCCGGCCCTTGAAAGATACAATAAAGAATTTTCAAACTCAACCGCTGATATTGGCTATGACAAAAGAGTCTTGGATCCCTTTATGATTTCTGGCACAAAATTGATCGCTGGTTTAGGTGATGCTGTCGTTACCGCTGTTGGCCCAAATTCAATGCATGGAAAAGCAATGATGTCCCTAAAAGTCGAACCTGATCCTACTCCAATGACCGTGAGATTAGACCATTTGGCAAATGGAATCAACAAATTTGCCATTATCGGTGGTTGTATCTTATTCCTTGTTTTAATTCTCAAATTTTGCTCAGAATTGCCTTCTGGCGGAAAATACCATGACTTACCTGGAACTGAAAAGGGTACAAAAGTCTTGGATATCTTTATCACTGCTGTTGCCTTAATTGTTGTTGCCGTCCCCGAAGGTTTGCCCTTAGCCGTCACTCTAGCCTTAGCTTTTGCTACCACAAGAATGGCAAAAGATGGTAACCTAGTTCGTATTTTAAAAGCTTGCGAAACAATGGGTGGGGCCACTGCTGTTTGCTCCGATAAAACTGGTACTTTGACCGAAAATAGAATGAGAGTTGTCAGAGGGGTTTTTGGTGGCCTAGAATTTAACAACACTGGTACCCATCATGTTGTAAATGATAAAATTATTTTTGACGATGTTATCGAAGAAAAACACCAACCAAATCAACCAGTTCTTAACACATCGAATGATATAAAAAGGAATTTATCCCCCAAACTCAACAATTATTTGCTCTCCAACATTGCTTTGAATTCTTCTGCTTTTAAAAATTTAGAACCTGCCGATCTTATCAGTATCTTACCTAAAAAATCAAAACGCTTTGGTCTATTTAAAAAAAAACCTGAACTTGTTTTTGCTGAAAATTCTGAAAAATATAACGGTTCTAAAACTGAAATTGCTTTAATGTATTTGGCCGAAGATTTATTAGATATGGATGGCTCAAAAAGCTTGGACTTTTTGAGAAAAAATACCAATCAACTAAACATTAAAAGAATTGTCCAAGTCATTCCATTTGAAAGTTTTAGAAAATGGTCAGCTCTTGTCGTTGAAAATAACTCGGGTGATTTTACATTCTATATTAAAGGTGCTTCGGAAATTGTTTTGTCCAAGTGTGGGTTATATTATAAAAACGAAAATGATTCTTTAGATTTCTTTGATGAAGAATCTCTCTCTTTGATGAACCAAAAAATTGAATTTTACGCAGATAATGCCTTAAGAACCATTTCCTTGGCTCATAAAGATTTTGAAAGCTGGCCCCCATCTCCTAATGTATTAAATGAAGCTGGAACTGAAATTGATCCCGATTTATTTTTTGAAAGTCTTGTTGTGGACAAAAATCTTTACGATCAATCGCCATTCGAAAATGTTCCAAAAATTGTTGTGGCTGGTGAAGACGATAAATTTGACAATAAACCACGCTCTTTGGTTTTTGATGGTTTAGTTGGTATTCATGATCCATTAAGAGAGGGGGTTGCCGATGCTATTACTCAATGTGAGGCTGCAGGTGTAACTGTGAGAATGGTTACAGGTGATAACATTATTACTGCTAGATCTATTGCTTTGGGTTGTGGGATTTTAACACCCGCCCTTTTAAGAAATCCAAATTCTTGTATGGAAGGTCCTACCTTTAGAAAATTGCCCAAGGAAGAAATTAAAAGAATCATTCCTACTTTGAAAGTTTTGGCCAGGTCTTCTCCAGAAGACAAAAGAATTTTAGTTGAAAATTTAAAAGAAATGAAAGAAGTGGTTGCAGTCACTGGTGATGGTACAAACGATGCCCCTGCTTTAAGATTAGCTGATGTTGGTTTTTCCATGGGTATCGCTGGTACTGAGGTTGCCAGAGAAGCATCAGATATTATTTTAATGACAGACGATTTCAGTGCAATAGTTAAGGCTATTAAATGGGGTAGATGTGTTTCAGTTTCAATCAAAAAATTTCTTCAATTTCAATTGACTGTCAACATTACTGCAGTTGTATTAACATTTGTTTCAGCAGTTGCATCATCGGATAATGAATCTGTTTTAACACCAGTTCAATTATTATGGGTTAATTTGATTATGGATACATTTGCTGCTTTAGCTTTAGCAACTGACAAACCTGATGATCACATTTTAGAAACTAGACCAGATGGAAGAAGAGCCCCATTAATTGCTGTTTCAACGTGGAAAATGATTCTTGGTCAATCTTGCACTCAATTAGTTGTTACATTTGTTTTGCATTTTTGCGGTGAAAGAATATTCTTTGATGGAGAAGCAACTGGATATCAAAAACAACAATTACACGCAATGACATTCAATACATTTGTGTGGCTTCAATTATGGAAATTATTTGTCACCAGAAAATTAAATGAAGCGGATGGTATCAAGAGAGTGAGAGACAGAATTACTATGAGAAATTTAAATTTTTTCCAAGACTTGTTTAGAAACTACTATTTCCTTGTCATTGCAGTATTGATTGCTGGTATTCAAGTTTTAATCATGTTTGTTGGTGGTACAGCATTTTCAGTTACTGATCAAACTGGTGCAATGTGGGGTACAGCAATTATTTGTGGTATGTTGTCTTTACCAGCAGGTGTTATTATTAGAATAATTCCTGATGAATGGGTTATGAAAATTTTCCCATCAAGATTATTCAAGTGGACCGTTTATATTTTATCATTTGATTTTATTAGAAAAAGTAAGAAATCACCTAGAAGCAAAAACAGAGAAAATTTTGATGACGTCAATAATACCAAAGATCTTGAAGCTACTGATAATAATAAAGAATTAGGTAAAGCCGAAACAGAACAAGAAAGAAGCATATTTGGGTTGAAATTCACAAGAAAAAGAAAAAATTCAGCATTGTCAGGTAATACATATGTGTCCAATAAAGATGAAGAAAAGGGATTCTTTGAAGAAAATGGACATCTTGGATTGCCTTCGAAACCTGGTAATCAGTCATCTTCTTCAACTAAAAATAGTATAAGCCCAAGTGACATTTCAGCAACAACCGCTGTCAATTAGGATAGTTTGATAAATTTATTAATTTATAAAGTTAAAATCTAAATTCAGTGCAATTTTTTTTTCTTTTTTTTTCTTTTATAATATCTTTTTATTTCCATTTCCTTATTCTTTTATTTTTATATTTATTAAAATTTTTAATTTTTCAAAAGTTTATTTTCATAGAGTTTTTTTTATTTTTTGCAGCTTTTAATAATTTCGTTTTCATTTCTGATAGACATTTGTAGATTTACTAAATATATAAATAGCTTAAATAATTGATTTAATTGTTGTCGATATTAGTCTGACTATGATTTATATGATAAATATTGTTATTGGTAATATTTACATTACTAAAATTATTACTATTTAAATTTTTGGTTAATTGATAATGATTTTTTTTAGCCTGTGCAGCCAATAATCGTTCAGCCTCATCACCATGTTTTTCTCCCTTACCATCTTTTTTAAAAGCATAGGTAATGAAAACAATTTTATTCATAAGATATTTGTTATTTAATTCTTTCAAGGCTAAATCACTGCTTTCAAAGGAATCAAAATTTAAGAAACCAAAACCTTTAGATTTTCCAGTTTTAGGGTCTCTAATGATAACTGGATCAGAGTTGAAATTTCCGAATTTACTGAAAACCTGGTTCAAGTAATTTTCGTCAATTAATTCATCTAAATTTGATATAAATAATTTGGCACCCACATCAATTTGGTTTTTTCTTGAGGTTTGATTCGTGGTTTTCTTGACCTTTATAGGTTTCGAATACAACAAAATCCCATTCAATATTTTTTCAACATATTCTGAGTCTTTAACTGATTTCAATTCAACAAATGCATAACCTTGATGAACTTGCAAAATTCTATCTTTGGGCATGTTGAGACTTTTGATAGGAGCAACTTGCAACACAAGCTCATATAACAAAACCTCGTCTACCTTTTCATCCAAATTTCCAATGTAGACTGTAGCATCCTGATTTTTTTCTGATTCAAAAGGCTTTTTTAGGATCATTGTATCATCTTTGGTTGTATATCTTGGAGATTGAAATCAATTGATTTTTTTGCTTAAATAAACTGGACTGATCACATGACACACTAAAAATGGCCGCGTTAAGGACGAAGACGGGACGGAGACAAGACGGAAAGCCGAGTCACATAGAACACATTATATACGGAGCTGACACGGAGTTGTGCAGCCGTTTTGATTTTGAGTCAAAATGAATCATCTCATCTGAATCATTTTGACTCGCAATCACATCTGCTTCTTCTGGTGAGAGATGACTCAAACTCTACAGTGATAGCTGGATGGAGTTGAGACATAGGAAATGTGTATTTAGAACATGAGATAGAAAAATTATTGAGAAAATAAAAATGATAGCACGAAATAAAGAAAATATTATACCATAATAATAAATCTAGTTGTTTCCTTTTGCCGAAAATCATCAATGTTGGATTGTTTATTTGCATGTACATTTTGATCCAGCGGCTTCAGTTTTTCCTGAAGAGCTACCACCTAATGCAGCAACAGTTTGACAGTAAGAACAATTACAAGAAGCACTTGGGCAAGCCATTTTAGGGATTATTGTTCAATTTGCAGAAAAAAAATATTATCAAATTAATACGAGCAGATACTGACTGAAAAGTTCTTTCTTTGAGGAGGGATATCAAAAAAAAAACTTGACAAAAAAACAGGGCGCTATCTCCCCATTTATATAGAATAACATTTTATGATTCTATTATTTTTAACTTATTTGAACTAATGCAAACTAATGGCTTTTAGAAATTAGACTCTGGCTGTAGCAGGGTAGCGCTATGGCAAGTATTAATTTAAACAGATTAATGATTATTATTATTCCATTAGTTTAAGTTAAAGGGCGTTCATTCGCTCGTTTGAAACAGATAGTAAAAATCTGCTAAATTATTTCTATTCCTTTCTAGTATTTGTATGCAGTGTATTCAATTTTTTTATGATTCTATTATTTGTTTTCTAATTTTTGGCTAATCTTTTTCTCCTTGGACTTATAATATATTTTTGTTTACAAAACAGCAGCAATTTCACTAAGTAATAAAAGTTGCAACCAATAAAAACAGAAAAATATTTTGAGCAAAATAACTGTTTCAGCTCACGCTAATAATTGAAAAATAATAGTTCAAAGCAATAAGAACCTTCAGTATACTCTATCGTAGTGTTCGGAACTCAGTTGCAAAATATACTGGTATTGAAGACAGTTTAAATTTCCACCGAAATATATCCAAACAAATATACTTTTTTATCCATGCACCAGAATGTGATATATGCACCACATGCAGATACAGTGCTTTCGCTTTTTTGAAGCATGTTGTTTTCATTAAACTGTTATTTTTGATTTTACAAAACACAAAAATTGCATGAGGACTTATTTCGAGTCATCAGTGGAAATAAACATGCTGTTTAAAAAGATACTATTTGAGGAATATACAAAAAGCAATTTCAGCAACAAATTGAAATGTTATGTTTTGTGATTTTTATGATGAACTAAACATATGGACAAAATATAGAATTTTGCTGAAGATGCGAAGTAAAATTAAAAAGAAAATTTTGAAATTGAGATAAAACCATTTACTTGGAATATCTTTGGATGGTTTTTTGAAATTTCATATCTTTCTGTTTGATTTTTAATCGTTATTATTTTAATATAATTTGATCAGATTTTTGCTCAGTGATTTCAAATTTTCAATTAATCTGATAATGTTTCTGTATTTTTTGGTTGAATATTTTATCAAGAAAAATAAATTTAATTAATTTCGTTAAAATTTTTTTGATTGATCACTCTAATTTATGGTGATTTTACTCCACTAGAAACGCAAAATTTCTAACTTTGACAACCGAAAAAAAGCGATAAAATTTATAAGTTTATTCACAAACCTGGAATTTTGAAATTAACAAGATAATTAAAACTTAACAAGAAAGTGGTTTATCTTTTTTAATAAATTAATTATTCTTATATCATCCATCAAGACAATTTATTTTTCGCAATTTGAATAACGTTCATATTTTATAGTGCAAATACCTTCAAGGGTACTATAGAAGAAGAAAGTAAGATTTAATTAAAAACGTAATTAAGAAGCCATAAGCGACTTTTACAGATGTAAACAATACTTGTACTTTCGCGATTTAATACCAATATATTTCCCTTTCTCATTTCCGTATACTCATATTTAAGGCCGATCACACAGCCAAAGAATCCCGGTTACATAGTTAAGCCCGTGCACATATAATATTAATAAAAATGTCACGTTAGTCAAACACTGGAAAACAAATAAAAACCATTTCCAAAACTCGTTGCAATTCCGACAGATGAACCGGAATACAATCCCAAGTTTGTAATATATTTCTATAAATTAAGTCATTCTATCAGAATTTTTTGGGTTCTAACCATCCAAATTCTAATGAGTTATTGATTTTATTAATATTGCTTAACTTCAAATCAACTGTTTCAGATCAAATAGCCCAAAGTATTTAAAGTCATTTAAAAACAAATTTTGAGTTAATTTACTAATTCAAACTTTTTAAAGTACTAAATATTTGATTATTTCTTGAAATATGGTTTGTTTATATTTTTTAAATATTATTTTTCCACCAGTTTTAATCAGTTTTAAAACCAAAATCTTTCAAAAACACATAATCTCAGCGGTTTTATTTCATCGGATTTCTGAATTTTTTCATCATTCTATATTTAGTAATTACATTCTATTACATTCTGACTTAATTTTGTAGAGCAGTATAATTTTTGCTGAATTGAAAAA
>JAKTTS010000402.1:0-14917 GCA_030560485.1 Ascoidea tarda (nom. inval.) | reverse complement strand
CATCTGCTTTGCAGGTTCTCAACGATAGCATTTTCAATTTTGACCATGCTAGATCTTGGATTGCAACACTAAAATCAACGCTTCTATCCCAAACTCTATCATCGGTTAGTTTTCTATAGTTTAAATCCCCTTTAAAAATAACTAAACTCGACTCTAATAAATAACTGTAAAGTTCGTTGTTTTCTTTCTTGCCTGAAATATCCCAATACCCAGAGTTTAGTGTCCAAAATTCATCGTCCTTTAGAATAATTTGTTTCCTTTCATAATATTTTTGGATTTGTTCGCCCACAAATTTCAATTCCTCTCTATGAACAACTTTTTCTCCAAAAAAACTACCATCTTTATCCAACAAATCCTCAATTGTCAAAAAAAAGTCCCTTTTAGTAACGTCAGAAACCATCCATGGTCTAGATTTGCAATGCAATACAATCTCGTCCGCAATCTTCGAATCCAACAAAAACAAACTGAAAACTAAATCAGTGTATACTTCAAACCCTGAATTATCTAAAACAAAATCAACTCGTTTTTTCCCATCTCGATTCTTATCCCCATGATACAACGCCTTCCATGCTCTATCCAACTCGTTGATTAAAATGTACTCTTCCGATTTCTTTCTGGCTTCTTTTCCTTGAACAGATTGGATGTCTTTCAATGTAGCATTAGTCAATAATGATAAATCTGTAGCATTTCCCCATAAACTGATTTCTGCAAATTCATCAAATAACAACTCCAACACTTTTTCCTCAATTTTTTCTCCACTGACTTTTTCCTGTTCAAACTTGTTCAACAACTCATAATGCAATTGTTTGTAATGAATTGCCAACTCTTCCACCCCAAAATGCGAGGACTTGAATGTGTTTTGTTTTAAATTTTCAAATATGTCATAATCTTGGAACAAATCTTGCTTTTTAACAATAACATCAATTCTCCTATAAAAATACGTCTCAGAAAATAGCCATGCGCTGTTCAACCAGCTCAATTTCTCCTCTTCATTATCAACCAACAAGTATTTCTTGTATTCCTCAATTTGTTTATCGTAAAAATCTAGCCCAGGAATCTCAGAATTATTAAACTTGCTCAACTCCTTATTTGACAACAACTCATCCTTCATATCAATTAACTGGCTTTCAATTACCTTGGCCTGTTCCAAGTAAGCACTATCACTGCTCTCATTTTTACTTTGTTTTCGAATGAGATTAGAAATATCACCAATTGCACCATCAAGAATCTTGGGCCATCTCAATCGAGCTGTTGAATAAGCAAACGACCTCTTATTATCGTTATAGTAGTACTTGGGGATAATTACAGACATACTCCACAATCTTCAATTAGATTCACAATATCTTATTATATATTCTAGCTGATTAATTAACTCATTCAATTTATATCTCTCCTAAAACGTGAATGTAGGATGTCTTTTTTACGACAAAACACGAAATTTTAAGTTAATCATTAAAAAAGCGAAATATCAACTATTTTCAACTGCAAAATCCATATTTTTATATATTTTTATATACTTTTATATATTTCCATACATTTTCATATATATTTTATATGTATTTTATACAATTTCATACATTTTTAAATATTTTTTTTTTCTTTTAGAAAATACAGTGAAATAGATAAATAAAAATGCCACCAAAGGGATGGAGAAAGAACCCAGATGGAACATATCCACCTCCCAACCACGACCATGAAAAGATCTCTATTGATGAGATTTTATTTCCAAAGGCAACTCTACTTCGATTATCGAAATCAGTATTACAAGATGGTAATTTGATTTCCAGAGATTCAGTAACTGCAATTCAAAGATCGGCCACAGTTTTCGTTTCTCATTTGATGCTATTTGCAAGAAATATAACCTCAGAGAATGGCAGGAGCACTGTTAATACTCAGGATTTATGTGGAGCGTTAGAAAAAGTTGGGTATGGGAGTTTTGTGCCAACGATTCAAAAAGAGTTGGAAGTGTTCATTGAACATAGAAAACAAAAAAAATTGAGAAAGCTTCAAGAAAAAGAGAGTTCAAATGTCAATCAAGAGCCAATAGAGATTGGTGATCTGAATATGAATACAAATGAAGAATTAGAGTCAAAACCAACACCAAAACCAAAACCAAAACCAAAATCAACATCATTATCAACATCAAATAATGCAGATCGTGGTAAGATAATTGATGACAAGATAGAGTTACCTCCAAGTAAAAAATTGAAAAGTAGTTTGGGGAAAAAGTCATCAACGATTAAAGCTCCAAAAAATAACGAAAGTGACGATGGGGCAAACGAAGAATGGAGTGATAATGAGGTGGTAGTTAATAAAGAAGAAGACGAAATAATAGAGAAAGAGTTGGTTGAAAGCGATAATGAAAATGAAAATGAAAATGAAGATGAGAAAGAAAATGGGGATAATAACGAAGATAAATTTGCTATATTGGATAAAGAAAACAAAGAAATAGAAGGAAAAGAGAGTTATGAAAATGAAAACGAAAATGAGAATGATAGCGATCTTAATGATGAAGATATAAAATAGATAATTTATTGAGTATTTATTGAGTATTTATTGAGTATTTATTGAGTATTTATTGATTTATCGATTTATCGATTTATTATATTAGCGAGTGTATGTTATATTGTATAAATAAATAAATAAATAAATAAGAATTGGATGGAAAAAAATTATAGTTATTTATTATCACCATCATTGGAATGACGAGGAAAGCATTTTCCATATAAAGGGAAGCCACAAAAGTCACCAATAAACAAATATAAAAAGAAAAGGGCTATAAAAGCTACAATTAATCTAAATTTCAAGTCATTTAACCAGATTTTTCTCTTTAGATGAGTAGTTCTTTTTTTGAAAGTATTTGAATTGAAGTTTAGTTTATCGGTTTTATTGACCAATAGGCCGATTCTTTCATCTCTTTCGATAATTTTATTAATGTTTTCATTCATGATTTTTTTAATGTTATTTAGTTCTTGTGTAGCGAATTCTATATCTAAATCAGCCACAGACAGTGGGTCGTAGTTTTGAGTAGTTTTAGTAGGGTTGTTTGTAGTACTATTTGAAGAGGAAGCAATTGAAGGATCTGGATAGACCAATTCGGTTAGAATTAAATTTGAAGGTTGAGAGAGCAATTTTTCCTCTTCCTTTAGGATTAAATTGTCGAAAACCTTTTTAAACTCAGACAAGTAGGATGTGTCTTTTGGGGAGGTATTTTGAGGCGAAGAGGAAGTAGAACCGTAGTTGTTTGTATTGTTGGTGTTTGTACTTATATTCAAGTTTTTATTGTTGCTATTTTTTTGGTCTAGATTATTTGTATTGGTAGTGTTGTTGCCGTTGATATTCGAATCAATGTTATCTTTAAATTTTTTGAATTCATTGAGGATGTTGTCCATGAGTTTGAAGGGGATTTTTTTGTTGAGAATTGTTGGACATAGAGTTATGATGGTGATTAGGTCATTGTTCAGATGAGAGTTGAATTTGATGTAGTAAAGAGAGAGTTTGCAGATGTTTAAGCAAGCTTTTTCTGAGGGGGACAAGTTTTTTAGAGAGTTTAGTGGGATGATGCCCAAGTAGAGTGAGTTTGAGTTGTTAATTGGGGGTATTTGCTCAGAGATTATTTCAAAGGGATTAAAATTTAGATTGTTGTAGATTGATTTTTTGAATTTGACATTTTCGTAGGCAAATAAGGTGAATGAGTTTAGTGTTAAGGTTGTGAATAGAAAGTGTTTGAATTTGTTGTTTGGGTCATTTGCGAGAGAAGAAGGGAGTTGAGTAGCCATTTCAGGAAAATATAGGTGAGTGGAGGTAAATGAAGAGGTGAGTTGAAGAAGAAGAGATGGAGAGATGGAGAGAAGAGATGGTGAAGAAAAGGCAGGATGGGAAAGGGTGAAGATACGGAGGGGGTTTTTAGGAGCAAGGTGAGGTGCGAAAGAGAATAGTATATTATATTAGGTAGAATTAGATAGGATTAGATCAGATTAAAATAGAGATAATTCGAGGTAATTACGAGATTTATAAGTATAATACGAGTCTATATATATAGGAATTGGGGATTGAGATTGAGATTGAGATTGAGATTGAGATTGAGATTGAGTTTTTGATGGTTAGTTGTTTTTTTCTACAGCCGAGTTTGGGGTGAGTTCAGTGTTGAAGATTTTGTCCCAAAATTTGCTTGTGACGCCAAAACCAAGCTCGTAGTTTTTGTAGTGGTGTTCGAGATGATATTTTTTCAATTCCTGGAGGTACTTGGGAAGACCAGCATGGTGGAGAGAGTAGTGGCAGACATCGTAGATGATGTAGCCTAGAAAGCCACCGGAGAAAGCTGCGCAGGCAGTGTAGTAGGGGAAAATAGCAAAGATTAGTTTGTAGAAGGGGAAACAGAGGGCAATGAATAGGGTTGGGGGCATGACGAGTCGTTGCTTATCCATGGGCAAGAAGTGGTGGACACCATGGAGGAGGAAGTGGATCATAAACGCGAGACTGTTATCGGGGAGATAGTGGTCGAGATGGAAGAGAAATCTGTGCATACAGTATTCAATAAGGGTCCAGATGAACAAGCCTAGGGCGAACATGGAAAGAGAGTGGTAGAGAGGGAGGTTGGTGAGGGCGATTGAGAGTATATAGAAGTCGATAGGAAGCCATAGAGTAGGCACAATCCACCAGGGAGTTAGAGAGAGAGGCTCTAGGAAGTTGCCAAACAATGGAGCAGAGCCCTTGCCATAGTGACGAGGTCTGTGGACTTGGTCGAGATAAAAGTCTTTGCTGAAGTGGCCAAAGAGAACCTGGAGCAAGAGAGGTTTGTTAAGGTCGAGGAACTTGTGTTTGTTGTAGTCAGAAGAGTAGTCGGTTTGGATGGATAGTTTATCGTAGGTTGGTAGTTCTTGGAAACGAGTTGAGTCGAAATCGCTACTACAGTTGTTGGGGGTGTTGTAGTCGCAGACATAGTTGTAGGAGGGATGATTGTGGTCGGATAGCTTCACTTCGACATGGTGATTTGGATTTGAAAGTAGCTGATTTTGTTCCTCTGGAGTCGCCAAATAGCCTACTAGATAGTTTTCGTCGAGGATTTCGTAAGAGGATTCAGAGTGCTCGTGAGACATGATATCAGACATGATTGAGGTTACATCTTTCCCAGCGTAATCGAGGATTAGCTGCGAACCAGCAGGATGCTCATCTAGAAACTGGGTGACATCGTATATTTTTCTGTGGTAGAGAGAGACCCAACAGCTTTTTTCGTTGTTGTGGATGGATAATTGAGAGAGTGAGATTAGAGGCAAGATTCTGGACATTTCAGAAGAGAGCAAGAAAGGAATATAAACAAGAGAATCAGAAGCGATTTCTGGGATCAGATCAAGGAATCGAAAGGATGAAATTTCCTAGCCGAAAAGGAGAAGTCGGCGAATGGACAACAACAAAGAGCCAAAGCTAGATGGACAAAGGCTGGATGGGCAGCAGCAGAGTGGGCAACGAGTGGAAGCAGATCAAGTTCCAGATCAAAAGAACAGAGACGCAGCAGCCCGAGAGGAAGCTCTTGACCCATTTTATAGCTGTTTGTGCTGCGTCGGCTTCGGATCGGCCCACACCGTGCGCTAAGCCGGACCCCCTTCCGAGAGTTCCGGTCACGTGCACACCTCCACCGCCTCCACCGCCCCCGACGCGGTTTCAACAGCTGTCTTCTCAGCCCTTGCCATTTCCACCTCTCCTCTTCTGCTGCTTCTGCTGCTTCTGCTGCTTCTGCTGTTTTTACTGCTTCTGCTGTTTTTACTGCTTCTGCTGTTTTTACTGCTTCTGCTGTTTTTACTGCTTCTGCTGTTTTTACTGCTTCTGCTGTTTTTACTGCTTCTGCTGTTTTTACTGCTTCTGCTGTCCGCTTCCAATTCCCCCACTTCCACTTGTTTTCTCGTTCTCTCAGCTCGCTTTCCTGTTTCAATTATGTCGTGCGTATATCTTCTGAGTCCACCACTTCCACATTCACACCACTAACTCTCTCGTTTCTCTTCGCCTATCCAATTGCTTTTACCAATTGCAGTTCTTCGGCTCTATTGAATTCCTGTTTGTTTCCTGTTTTACAGTGGAAGATTTGTTCGTGCCTCAAAATATCGCCATGTTTTCGCCCAACCTTCTAAAAAGGAACTCTGCTATGAAAACCTAAGAATCTCCAAAAATGCCTGGGACTCAAACCTACTCAAAGTAAACTCAAAGTTTCTCTCTGTCAACTGGGACTCCTCTGGCGGTGGTGCTTTTGCTGTCATCCCATTGAACCAGCATGGCAAGGCTCCCGACCTGATTCCTCTCTTCAGAGGCCACACTGCTACGGTTCTAGACACTGACTTTGATCCTTTCAACGACCACGTCGTGGCCTCATGTTCAGAAGATGGCAAAATCTTGATCTACAATATTCCTAAAGACTACTCCTTCCATCTCTCCACTGATTCAAAAGACAAGAAAAACCCAGACCCCCAAATTAACGACATCTACCCATCTACAAAACTCTCTGGTCATACAAGAAAAGTAGGCCACATCAGATTCCACCCCATTGCCCAAAATATCCTAGTCTCCTCCTCAATGGATTACACTATCAAAATTTGGAACACAAAAACTGCAAAGGTTCTTCAATCTTTAAAACACAACGACGCAATCACCTCCTTCTCTTTCAATTACAACGGCGATCTCCTAGCTTCGGTATCAAGAGACAAAAAACTAAGAATTTGGAACATAAGAACCGGCGCTTTGCTACAAGAAGGTCCATGCCATGGCTCCCCCAAAGCTTCGAGAGTCTATTGGCTAGGCAAAAACAACAGAGTTGTTACAACTGGCTTTTCAAGGCTATCCGATCGTCAATTTGCTCTCTGGGATACAAACAACATTCAAAATGGCCCAATTAATGGCTTCCACACCGTCGACGTCTCCTCAGGTATCCTAATTCCCTTTTTTGACGACTCAACCTCAATTCTATTACTCGCAGGAAAGGGCGATGGAAACATTCGCTACTACGAATACGACCCCAAGGATGACCACTTTTACGACATTTCTGAATTCCAATCAATTGAACCCCAACGAGGCTTTGCCATTGCCCCCAAAAGATCTGTCAACATAAAAGAAAACGAAATCATTAAAGCCTACAAAACCGTCAATGACAACTTTATCGAATCCATCTCATTCATTGTCCCAAGAAGATCCGAAGTATTTCAATACGACATCTACCCTGACTGTCCCTCTCAAATTCCTGCTCTATCTTTAGACGACTACTTGGATAATAAATCCGTCAATGGTCCCGTCCTAATGAACATGGAATCCTTATTTGAAAATGATGATCCAATCTATACAAATGCCCAACCAATTCAATCCAATCCAATTCAATCTAATCCAATTCAATCCCAACCTCCCTCCAAAAAAATCCAGTCTAACACTCCTTCTCCAATCAATTCATCACAAAACTCCTCCAATACTCCTGTTCCAAAAACTAAACTAAATGACCTATTAGATAAAAAGGAAGTCAATGATCTAATCAACAAGGCCGCTGGTCTAGATAATGAAAACGAGGTTAAATTTGTATCTTCAAATTGGAATGATGATGATGATTACATCAACCTTTCCTCTATTAATTCAAATCAAAATCAAAAATCAATTCAAGAAATCACAGAAAAACCTTCTCCAAAGCCCGCTGAAAGCATTTCTGAGAAAACTTCTTCAAAATCAACTCCGATAGTTACCGAAAAGATTCCTGAAAAGGCTTCTCCAAAATCTGCTTCAACTCCAACAACAACTCCAAAAAATATGGAAAACAAATCTTCAATCGAAATCATTGCAGAAAAGTCTCAAAAAAGTGGAGATATTAAAATTGAATCTAATGATCCTAAAAAAACTGAAAAAAATGAAAAAACTGACAAAACTGACAAAATTGACAAAACTGAATCAACTAAACCTTCATTACCAACTGGTGGAACCGCCAATAAAGCATTGGCATTAAAAGAAATTGTCTCAAAATTATCCGATCTAATCACAAAATTCGAAACAGAAATCTCTTCATTAAAAGCAATCAACTCTGAAAAGGATAAAAGATTACAAACTTTGGAAGAAAAAATCGATTTATTATTATCAAATCAAAATTAAACTTAATTTCATCTCAAATGATTTGTTTTTTGGCACTTATTTCTGCTTTAAAATCAGCTTTAATTTTTTTTTTTTTTACTTTGTATTTTGATTTTTTTGCTAATTTTAAGTATATATATAATTTGTTTATTATTCTTTACTTCTCTTTATTTGTTTACTAGATTTTTCTATTGATTATTTATATTTTTACTCGTTTACATTTTTGCCTATTTCTTTTCTTTTCTATTCTTTTTTTTTCTATTTTATTCTTTTATTTTATTTTGTTTTATTTTATTTTCTATTATATATTTTTTTTCTTTTTTAATACAAATTTATCATCCATTTGGTTATGCTTATGTTTATTATTATAAAAAGTTAAAAACACATAAAAATCAAAAGATGATTCATTGTATAAAATAAATGGTAAAAATTTTTTTTTGCTAAATAAAAACAATTATAATCGATTCAAAAAGAAAGAAAAAATCATCCATTTTAAACAATCCCCATGTTTGTGTTTACATAAATGAAAAAATCTCAATGGAAATAAAATTAAATAAGTAAAATGAAAAAAAAAGAATTGGAAAATAAAATAAAATAAAAATGAGTGATTAATCTTTTTTATTGAAAGTTGCCTCAGAATCGCCGAAATGAAGAGATTGATAATTGATTTGCTTCGTTTTTTTACTCAAATAACTATAAGTTAGAGCAGAAGCACATAAACCCGAAATAATAGCAGTTAAAACTGAAATCAAACAAGCAGATTTAAGGAAATTATAAGTTATTGATGTGGGTAATTTATAAAATCCATGGAAAAAAGGTTTGTGTTTAAGAAGATCATCAGTTGGATCAGAGGTTGTGATCCATTTAACAGAGAAATTTATTGGTAAATCATCCCCAATAATATATCTCGAGTAATTTGTTCCTGCACTCCAAGCAGTAGATGAGATGATAGTGTTAAAGGATAAGGGAGATTGAATTATGACATTCATTGTATTATCAATTTCTAAATGAGAAGTAGCGACTTGACCTCTGAAGTTAAAGATTAAAGGCACTAAGTATTTATCGTCTTTATGGCCAGATACAGGTAAACGGCAAGAAAATGGAACATCTTCATGAATGTATAATTGGAATAAATGAAATAATTCGTCGACCAAGGCAACAGTGCAAGTGAAGTCTTGACTAAGACCATATTTAAAGGATAAGTGTTCGCCGGTTTCTTTGCATCTGGGAAAAGCTTCATAAAGAACATTGCCTTCTTCATCAAACTTATGTTCACCATTATCAATTGCTCTTTGGCTGCAATCAATAAATAGATCTTGTCCTTCAGTGAAGGGCTTGATCACAGGAATAGCATTTTGATCGAAATTTGGATCCTGAATATACCAACTTGCTTGACAAAAGGATATTATTGTGGAGAGAAAAAAAAGAGCAAAAGGGCGATTCACCAACATGATGGTTAAGAAACAACAAGTATACTAGTAGCACTGCAGATAACTGTTGTAGTTAATAATCAAAGCAAAGAAGAAGAAGAAGAAGAAGAAGAAGAAGCTGAGTTTATGTTATGTTCAAGGACAATGATTAATTTTGCTCTTTGCTAAATTTCAGAAATCTTTGGAGAGTTTGAGAACATGTTTCCACTTCAAATGTAAAGTGATTGTGTTTAGGCTTTGATCTGGGCCTGTGCCTGAGAAAACGCGACGAAGAAACGATACGCAGGGCTTTGGGCCACGTGTGCAGTGCGTGACGACGCTGTGACACCGGGTAATAGCTGCAAAGAATATAACGAAAATAAAAGATGGAGAAGAAGATGGTGAAGCTAAGAACATCGACAACGTTGACAATCTTTCTTTCTCAGATACTTTTATTCAGATACATTTGTTTTAGCAAATTTGGAAATGCCTCCAGTACAACAAATCCAGTATGGTCAACCACCCAGTAACTTTGAGAAGTTCAAAATGGGTCTTATGATGGGTGTAAGTAATTCATTGGTTGATATTGTTAATGCGATTGTTAATAGTGATCAGAAATTATTAACACATTGATTCTTTTTGTTACTTTTTTATTTTAATAATAGGGAACTGTTGGTGTTGTTATTGGCACATTATTTGGCACTGTTGCAGTTATTCAAAACGGACCAGGTCCAAATGGATATTTGAAGACCATTGGACAATACATTGGTGGATCTGCTGCTACCTTTGGGTTATTTATGTCAATTGGTTCGGTGATTAGAAGTGAACCAAACTATGAGAACAGCTATATGCAAAGAATGAATCAATTGAAAATGCAAAACCATTATCAGTTAAAAGCTGCAATAATGGCAAATTTAAGTGAACTCAAGAAGAAATAAAATCAAAACTAAATCATTCAACATTTATAATTGTAAATAACTTTTATTCTATTCTAATATAGTATAATATAGTAGGTAGTATAATATAACGCAATGTCATGACAATAACTTTTATAATTTCCGATGACCAGCCAAGGATAATCGATGAATGGTATGATAAAGCAGTGATAATTTATACTAAATAATAGGTAATGATTTATATTAAATAGATAATAGATAATGATAAATAAATGAAAATTATGAAAACTTGATTAGAAAGTATAATAGGATTGAAAAAAATGAAAAGACAAGAAAAAATACACTACAGTAAAAAAGGATGTTAAAAATTAGGAATAAAAAATGATACTAAAAAATAAAGAAAAAAAGTTGAATTTTTATATACATTTTATTAATTGTATCATTTGCCAACTATTCGTCTTCAACGTCTTCCAAAGTAACGTTACGTCTATTTTTCAACTTGCTTGAATCTTTATTAATTGCAGTTGTTTTTGTTTCTTTTGTGTCTCCTATTTTTTCTACTTTTCCATTAACTATCTTATTGGAGTTATTATTATCGCTATTAATATTTTTGGAGTTTGCATTTTCTTTGGTAGTGTTGGTATCATCAATATTGCTGCTTGATGCGGTGGTTGGTTTTGAGTTGGATTTCGATTTAGCTTTTGATTTTGGTTTTTTGCCCTTTGAATCATTGGTTTCATCCCAGCCGTATAATGGAATGAAACTTTCAACAAATCCACAGTCGGCAAACAAATTTGGAAAAATCCAAAAGCCCTTTGGTAGTATAAAATAACTGATAATATAAACAATCAACCTGACTATAGCCAAACCAAAGAATGCACCAATTAAACCCATCAAGGAAACAGATATATAGTAGACAAGCAATCTCATTTTTGGTGGCCACAATGGGAATAAGACAATTGTAAGTATTAAAACTAAAACTAAGATACCGTAAATGATATCCTTTGGCTTTGTTGGATTATAGTTCCAAACATAATATTCATCTGGTGTCAAACTCGCTTTGGTCTTTAAAACTAGAGTTGGATAATCCTTGACTGGTTTTAAATCCTTTTCTCTTGCTTCCTTGGTTGAAATTTTTTCCACTGGCAAGACCATTTTGTTTTTGATTAATACAACAAAGACTTTCATTGCATCGACATCATTTAAAATTGGAGATAATTTGGCAGCTTGCCTTTTTTTCTTGTACTCATCGCTTTGTAAAGCTCTAACCATCCTTTTGTATCTGAAAAATTGAGCGCGATTGTGGTTGAATAGACCTTCTCTTTGCTTCAATTCTTTATGGTGCCTGACGATATTTGCCAATGCAATAGCATTGGAGTCTTGTTTAACCTGACTCATTGCAATATACAATTCAAGGCTATAGTAATTTTTCAGATGGTTCTGGTAATACAAAAATCGAGTTGAAGTCTTGGGGAGTTTGCAATGCTAAAAACACTCAATCAATTCCACTTTTCGGAGTTCCTTTGGTCTTGTTTTTGAGCGTAGTGCTAGTAGGGGACAGTTCTGATGTTGATTCAAATCCAATAGAACAGAAAGGCAAAAAAATTAGATAAAAAAACGTATTTAACAACTGTCGATAATGCACATTAGAACAATTTGGATCAAAATTGAGTATTTTTCTGAGCAGAGCAAAACGACCAAGCAGTTTCTAAACGCTACGTATCAACCTGGGCCGGCACGTGAGTACATGCGGCGTTTGGGTTCGAGCCGCGGCAGAGGCAACTTGAGACGTGTTTTTGGGTCTTTTTTGTCTTGGGCTCAGAGGAGTTGAGAGAAGAGAAGAGAAGAGAAGGGAAGAGAAGAGAAGAGAGTAGAGAGATTCAAGGTGCATTGGGGAAGAAGCAGGAGTCTAGCTATCCAGTACAAAGTACTGTTTCACCAACACACACTCACCGCCCTTTTCCAAAGGAACGTTGTATATGTAGAAGTTTCCATCGTTGCAGATAATCATAACATAATTGCTATTATGGTTTAGAGCCACTATGTTTTTGAAGTGATTATTGCCTTTTCCGGCAATTATCTGCAAGCCTTCGTGATTGTTGGTGTTGGTGCTTCCATTGCCGCTGCTGGTGTTAAAGTTGCTGCTAGTGCTATTATGGTTTGGTAGTTTTATATATGCAAAATCTCGGATAGGTTCTAAAATGTTGGATAATTTGGGGGGTAGGTAGTTATTCATTAGAGTTTTTGACAAATTTCTGCCATGCTGCCAAAACATGCCTGATAACGAAGAGCTCCTTCTTCTCACTTTTGTTTTCACAATTTCAATATCATTGGCATTTATATCCGAGCTGCTAGTGTTATTATTGTTGACGTTACTAGCGGTATTATTATTATTATTATTATTATTATCCGCAGTATTATTTTTTGCATTTGAAACTGATCCAGAGCTACTTTCAACTCCAATAGAGCCACTGTCATTAAAATCGTACAAACCGTCTTCATTCGTATCGCTATTAGACAACTGAGGCTGAGAATTAGAGTGTACAATAGACTGCTTTTGCTTTTGTTTTTGAATTTGACCACTAGGTTTTTTGATAAATTCGCCATTGTTTTGATGGTTGGATAATTTGAAAATATGAATAGTTTCATTATTTGACGAACAACATAATAGATTGGAATTATAGTTGAAATTTATTGAATGGATTAATGTGCCGGCCATCCCTCTTCGGAATTCGTAAATTTTTTTATTTTGAAGCACATTAAATACTCTGATTATTGTTCCCTTTATTGAAGCCGTCGCTAATAAATTGCCCTCGTTATTCAATTGAAACGAAATCAATGGAGATTTGTGAGCAGATATAATATTAATTGGTTGAATGTTTAAGGCATCAAAAAGTATAATCATACCGTTGTTGCCGTTACCACTACCACTATTATTGCTGTTATTGGTATTGTTACTACTGCCACTAATATTGGCATTCGTTGGATTATTGTGGATGATGCTGTTGTTATTGCTGCCAGGATTCAAAGCATGGTCGTCATTTTGGTCAGAGGCCATGGGAGAAAGCAATATATTGGTGGAGGCAGGGGCAGGATAGGCTAAAATGGAGCTGTCTGAAGGAGATAGCGAGATGAGACCCCTTAGGTTCTTCGACGTCTCAATGGTGTGCAATAGCTTCATACAGCTCACATCGTATATGAAAATCTGGTCAAGCAAAACCACAACCAATCTCTTTCGGTTCAACTTAACATTCAATATGGTGGAGGGAAACGTTAGCTCACAGATAACAGATTTTCTCTTAGTATTTATGATCTTCAATCTCCTGGTGGAGCTGCTGGAACTCAGCCCATTGCCCACAATCGCAATCAACGATGTCGAAAACAACATCTCGATGATGGTAGCACCACCATCGTCGTTCTTCTCAAAGCACTCGCCAAAGGGGTCGCAGTTGAAGATCTTGTAGGATGAGTTGGTGCCAATGGCCACACACGAAAAGTCCTGGTTGAAGTTGATGCACGTAATCTGCTTGCTCATTTTTGTTTGCTGTGTTGCCTCTATCAATAGTCGCCTTTATCACCTCAACCGCCTCTATCAACGCTCCTCGCCCGCTTTATCGCTGGACTGCACGTGCTTTTCACGTGTGCTTACTTTTTCAAATATCTTTCAATATCCGCTCTTTCACTTTTTTCCATCTTTTTTCCAGTATTCTTCCTCATTTTCACCTTCGCTTGACTGTTTTCTCTACCAATTCCTGCTTTATCGTCTATAAATTCTATTTTTTTTTACTGGTTTTTTTTTTCTCAGGGTGTCTGCGGCTCAATTTTATTTGGCCTCACTCGTCTCGATTCAATTCATTTTAATTCTCATTTTCTTGTACTATATTTTTCACCATGGCTTACACTCACCAAATTGACGCTTTTGCAAAGAGACTTACTGATGATAACGATTTAAAGGCAAAACTATCCACTTTAACTGACTTGTGTGAAATCACTGAGAGCTTTAATGTTCCAAATGAATACCAGTACTTTCTCAAGACTTTGGTCCCAATTCTATCCAACTTACTAGACAAAATTCCAATCAAGTTTTCCTCGCAATCAATCGAACATAAATCAAGGCACTTGATTTTGGAGATCTTTCAAAGATGCACAATGGATGAAATTTATAAGTACTACTCTATCCAGATCTTGAACAAATTAATGTCTATTTTCAAAATTGAAAACGAAGAAAATGGCGTATTAATCCTACAGATTTTAATGAATTTACACAAAGTTTACAAAAATTTCCTAGATGACCATGTTCAACCCTTTATCGATATTATCATTCAAATGTATGGCAACTTGCCAAGTCTAGTTCATGAAAGCTTTAATAAAAATGTTGAACCAATTAGTACTGACTCAATGAAAATTAAAAATAACAATCAAAATGATTCAAAAGACAATTCAGAAATTAACAACAACAACAACAGTAATAATAATAATAATAATAATAATAATAATAATAATAATAATAATAATAATAAT